>HE668075.1:0-17909 GCA_000313835.2 Heliconius melpomene melpomene | reverse complement strand
AAAATCGTGGGGACACTTGCTACTTACCACTAGGTGGGTGAAGTCTCACGCTATGTCTTTCAATTGTAGATATTGGACGTGCCCCACGATTAAATTTTAGTAATCATAATTTCTATGAAATTATTTTTTAGCTTTTAGTACATTTATCTGCAATATAAAACCGTTTAACTTAAATTTTTTTTTTTACTTTTTTTTATAACGTTGACTATGAGTCATTCTATTGTAAACGATGACGCGCCTAAAGTGGCGTGATCGGTAGGTGACAAATACAAAACTATTAATTTATTATTTAATATTCACAGTATTTATTCACTCTTATTTTATTTCTAAATTCAATGTAATATTTAAAAACATAATTAAACTTATAATAATGGCATAAAATAGTAGAATTCGAAGTAACTACATTACAATGAAATCATTGTTCGTAAAAGGAATTTAAATAACTATATCGACAATATTATTATGTACCCACAATTCGACAATATTATTATGTACCCACAATAAGGGCCGCGGCGACATATATATTTTGTAATTTTTACTAAAAAAAGTAGAGATTTGTAAATTACGGAAACAAAAATGTTGTAATAGGAAGAGAGTGACTGAAAAGTAGGTTCTCATTTCAGGTTCCCCCTAATAAACAAAAAAAAATACTCTAATTTGATATAAGACTTACAGTTATAAAATAATACAAATAAACGTAAATAAAACAAAAGACATTAACTAAACAGTGCTACTATAGAGGCATAAAGTTGTATTCCAACGTAATAAGGTGTGCCAGCGAAGTTGGTGTTTGTTAGTGCATAAGGTTGTATTACCTATAAGCTGCATATGCATAAATATGCATGTAAACATTTTTTTTTTCTTTGTTAGAAACATTCTGTTCTCTTCATTACTCTTTTTTATGTTTTTAATCTGTTGGTGTATTTTTTTTAATTTTAATAACTCACAAACAAGGAATAAAACTAAAGGCGTAGGCAAGTAGATCATGAATCCTAGAAAATATTATTTACCAATTATATTTTCTGGTTTTTTTTCCGAAATTTCGCTTAATAGAGAAAGACTTTTCGTATTTCAATTTCCATTGAATTGTCGTTCCGTTCCGTTCTGTTTCCGTCATATTGCATGTTGAGTGACGCAGCTAAACGCCACACTTTTCCTTGCTACCAGAGCAAAGAGACGAAAGTAATACATTCCCCCCGAATGAAAATCAAACCCACCACCATCACATTCACATCCAGACACTGTACCCCTACGCTATAACGCCAGGTGAATAGTCAGATGATAAAATGATGCTAATACATCAATGTCAACACAACTTGCCCCTTTGATGGATTATAAGAGAACTCTCCAAGGTGTTTTTCATGTCAATAACTTTTTGTTGCGTTTCTAATAATATATGTTGAAATTACTTGAATTTCTGTAGTTGGAGAGCTTGACGGATTGCTTTTTTTTAATATAAAATAAATAGTTATAAGATTAAAATACATTTTTCTTTAAAAAAAATCTTTTTTCCCTCATATAGCAGGAAGCAAAACTCTCTTTCCGTCCATTGCGAATTAATTAAATGTATACAAAAATTTCCCCGAATGAGAATTTAACATAAAACTATCACAACTACAATCATGATGCAGCATTGAATTCCACCATCATCGACCGCCACTGATGCCCAATGTTTCAAAAATTGAGTGGCAAACGGAAAACGAAGTGACCTCACACTAGGTTCTCTCTACCTACACAGTCTCTAAGTAACTGTAAAGGTTAAACGTTAACATTTATTCATAGAATGTATTGCAAACTATGTGTGGCATTTATGCTAATTCTAAACAAATATTTAAATCAAAATTTCCTCTTGCAACTTTGAGTAAATAAAGTTCTAAAGTAATCCATCAAAGGAACTTGAAATCCGAAGTTTCATAAAGCTTTACAATCCCTTTTCAGTATACTACAGATTTAAATACATAATCATATATATAGAGAAGAACAGAAACTTCGCGAGAAGAAGAAGTAAATGCAATAGCTTGTGGGTTCGATTCCCACTCGAGAAAATTAAATATTTAATATTTGCATTTCTTCGCTCTGGTGTCGAGGCAAAGCGCGGCGTTGAATTTCGCCAATCAACTTGCAATACCTTATCCTTCCACCTGGAAAGTAGGGAACTGAATGTCTTAACACTAGGTTCCTTTTGACAAAAAATTAATGAACATTATATACTCTGAAAAAAAAACACATCTAATATAACTTTTAAAAATCTCAACATTTTATAAACACTAATAATATTTTTAAATTGCTGTAAATAGATGTCTTTACATTTACTACCTCTAATATTAATTAAAAGTACATTCAAAGTAATAGGTTGGGAGCAATACTTTAATAGATATTCCTGTAAGAAAATGTAGGTGCATTCATACTTGCAATGCTGCTAGTTACTTTGCAGTTGGTTATAAGAGATCGTTTGATTTTTAAATGAAAAATAAATTCCTTTTTTCGCTTCACTCTACTAATATGTGAAATACATTATTCTGCATATAGTGGGTAGACGGAGAGAATCTATTCTTAAGAGACTTCCCACTTTCTGTAAAAAAAAATTCTATATCCTTGTTTCGCTATAAATATTGTAGAAATAAGGTGGTTTTAGGATTTTTTTATGTTACATATCTATTTTGAAGATTCGTAATAATATGGCCACCTTTACTAATCCTTTCTCGCTCCGTTGGTTGGGATGATAAACAATATATTTTTGCTTCCCGCCGCCACAACAGGGCAAGCAGAAGGGACCCGGGAACCACTCTTTCCACCGAATTCTGGATTGCATATTGATTGGTGGAACCAACGCTCCTCGTCTCATTACCAGCGAGGAAACTGAAACTAAAGCTGACCAATTAAAAGTAGATCATAAAAGGTAGTAACTGTTAAAATGTGGAACTCTGCAGAGGTTACTGGTAAATTCGAATATAAACTTCGAGCACATTCTATCGAATTTTCCATAGAAATATGAATTCTCCAAAAATATGATTAGTTAAAGTATAAGCTTTTTATTATATACATTAAAAACAAATTAAAAACAGCATTTATTCTATAGCTGGAGCTTTTAAACATAAAACAACTTGCTAAAGCACGTGTCTGCTAATGTGTTTTGTTTTAAAAGTTATATACATAATTATATATGTATATATAATATATGTTTATATCATTGTACGGCCTGTAATTTATCAAATCCATATTTTAAGGATCTCACTTTATCCCGCATATAATAGGATAGGCGGAGAGAACAGAGAGTGTCACTCAATTTTCCACTTGTCGTGAATTCAAAAAATTTAATTAAATTCCTGGTTCTGAGCTACTCATCCTAGAATGCTCATTGTTAAAAAATATTAAGGTAAGACAAGATTAACAACTTTTAAAGTTATTTTATGACATTATAATTATATGAACGATATCTAGTACATAGTCATCACATCTGTAAAGATAAAACAAAGCTTTCGTTCATAGAATAAAGCTCAAAGTGAGCTTAGTCATTAGTTTGTATACTAATGATGTAAATTCCTCAAAGGAATTACGTTGATTGATAAGTGGTGACGTTTTGAAGACCTTCACGCAATCTATCACCATCATGTTAGGTTTTAGTCAGAAATGTTATAAGCATTGTTTTCCTATACACTATTTGTATGGGTAGGCAGAGGGAACCTAGTGCTAAAACACTTTATTCCCCATATTTTATCTAATTTTTGAAGTGAACCCTTGTTACCAGACCAAATAAATAAAAAAGGATGCATGCCTCCGACTCGGATTGTACCCAAAACTGTAGTGTTAACTGTTAGTCGTCGTGTCCCTACTCTACTACATCTTTAGTTATTGGATAATCACTATGGCAAAGAAAAGAGTGTCTTAACACTAAATTATTTCTTCTATAAGGTTTTACCACTATGGTTATAGATTCAAAAATAAAAGATAAACACATTTCATTTTTCACAAATTCTTGAATAATAAATTACTCCTAATATTTTTAGCATTTTTTTTTAGTTACTCTAAAAAACAATTTAAAATTATTAAGCTGTAGTTGTAATGTCTCAATCCAGGTGAACAAATAAGTTAGCATGATTAAATATATAAGTTAATACATCAATGTCACGGCAAGTCGCACTTTGATGGATTGTGCCGGCGGCGGCGTTTTAATACCGGGAGTAGGTTTTTGTGCGTGTCATTGTGTTTTTTAGTTTAACTTGTTTGTATGGAGAAAGTTTTAAACTTTGTTAATTTTGGATGTTTAACCCGCAGCTTCACGTTTTTTCCTGGTTAGGCAGTGGGAAATATTACGACGATGTCAATGTTAGTGCAAATGAGGGTAGTCGTGGCGGATTGGCGTAGCATAAGCGTTAGACGGTAAACGCGACAGGTTGAGGGTTTATTTTCAACTCGCTGAAATATTTAAAATATTTAATAATTCAAATTAAAATTTCTTCATTTTGGTAATCCAAGAGTTTGTTTGGTTAATCGTGCTAACCTTAAGAACTCGTGGTTCAAAATTAATTAAATATTAAAAAATAATAATATATTTCCCACTCTGGAGAATGAATTATTATTTATTAATATTTTTATTTCTTCTCTCTGGCACCGACGACAAAGCCCGGTGTTGAGTTCCGCCACTGAACAAGCAATGCCTCGAAAAAATCTCCTAGAAACTAGTTTACATAAAATTTCCACCTCCATTACCATAAATTGTGAAGTTTAAACGTAACATATAACATAATACCCCTTCACCATTATTTAATGGTAACGACCGCCCTAATGAAGACTTTTCAGTCAATTATTCGGTAATTTAACTTTTATTGCTATTTGTAACAGGAGTTGGGGTGATTTAATTCTACTATCGTTTCTAATGTAAATATTTTAAGTTAGTTTTTTTTGGATTCAATGATAATGAAAATCGTCATTTTTCAATATGTGTCAGTCACAATTAAACTCAGTTTGATAAAAAAACATACAAACACATAGAACACGCACATATCTATATATATAAAATCGAAAGGTCACTCACTCATCACGAAATCTCAGAAACTACATGTGCTAGGAATCTGAAATTTTGCATAGGAGTTGTTTATAGGATGTAGGTGCTCGCTAAGACGGGAATTTGCAATATTCGACTTCTAAGGGGTTCATTTTGGGGTTAAAAGTTTGTATGAAACTTCGTTACTACAAATGCTAGGAGTCTCAAATTTTACATGGACATCACTTATAGGACGTAGGTACTCATGAAGATATAAATTAATAATCATGTAGTTCACGCAGGCGAAGCCGCGGGCCGGCCGCTAGTAACTATATATCTGTATCGCACTAAAAATTTCCTGTCAATATCACATTTGGGCTCTCATTATCTAAATAAAGTGTCTATTAAATTTTATGATAGAATAAAATAGAGATTTCAATGACTAACAAAATTCGTAGCACGGAATGTTATCAAAAAGTAATCAACATAAAAATGTGGGATTGGTAAAATTTTATCAGTTCTGCACTAAAAATTTTAAATATAGCAATTTATATTAAAATAAATAGCTTCACGCTATATCCTGCATATACTAGGATAGTCAAAGGGAACCTAGTGTTAACCTAAGCGGCGGAACTTAACACCGCGTTAAGTTTGATAGAGCGGGGAGAATAAAATATCAAAATAAAAATAGATTAATTAATAGAAAACAATAGAATCTCAACTAAACAGTAGGTACGTGAGTTTTCTTAATATTTGAGGGCTTTTCTTTTCTCAGGCAATATTAAAAAGTAATAAACTAAAATCATATCGGAGCAAATTATGTTTTCTTTTTGTTTTCATTCCAATAAGAGCCGTTGGCACGCACGTGTCTAACTATTCGTTGTAGTTACTGGTTCAAGCTTATGTCAAAATAAAACTATTTATTTAAATATTTATTTCTTTCATACACTTTAAAAGATGATGATGACAAAGATCTAAATCAGTTATTATCTGAAAATGCAAATATTTCGAAACCATATAGTCTTGGTTAAAGCATGGAGATAAATAAAAAAAATTCTCCCATAAATTCCACCAGCTAAACTTATCAATCCAAATCACCAAACGAACCGCTAATCGATCCCGTCACTATCATCCCATTTATAAAAGATTCTTATCTTTTACGATTTCATCCCCTCGTTATAGTATCTATAAATTATTATTTATAGCTTTTTAGACCGTTTGTAATACTTGAGAACCGTTAGCATCTCATCGGGATATTAGAGATATTGCGTAAGTTCTTAACGATGTTTAAAAATGGTTGAGATTCTCTTTTCATTATATATATGTATATATTATATTTACTTAGCTCGTGATCAGAACAGTTAAAAATTAAAAAATAATTCAGCTTCACGCTGTATCCCGCACACATCAGGGTAGGCAGAGGGAACCTAGTGTTAAGTAAGACACTCCGTTCTCCACTTTCTGCCGAATTCTGAAGGCATTGCGTGTTAAGTGGCAGAGCGAAGAAATGGAAATATAAACGTTTCATTTCCTCGAGTGGGGATCAAACCCACAACCAGTGGCGTTTACTACCACACACTTGTACCGATGCGTCACGACTGCTCTCAACATAATAAATAACTAAAAATATTATTTTTAACTCAACATCAAGACACAATTCATCAGTGGAACAACTCCTACTGACATTGATATATTAAGTTGCTTAATCAAAGCTATTTATTCACCTGCAAAGTAAAACTTAAAAAACTTTGCTCATTCTAGTTTTGAAATTAACTTTTTGTGTTGTACTTTATTGGGTACTAACTACTGAGTGGAGTTCTAAAGGATTTATTAATGAATTAACGTTTTTCCATTCAATGTGGATTTAAAATTGTGGTTTTGGAGAAAGAGAAATCCTTGAGTGCATATTATTAGTTATAATTAAATTAATTCAAATTTAATATTGTTAAAGATACAAAATAAAATTTTAAGGTGTAAAAAGAAGAAAGATATTCTTTTCTATACCAAATGCTACAGTGCTATAGAATGTTCTCGAAGCCTGCTTCCCTTATTAGAAATATTAATACTGTTAGGGTATGTCAGCATACATAGAAATATAGTCGCTGATTCAATTCTCACATCTGTAAAAAAGTAAAACGACGAAAACAACGAGGCCAATAGCAGAGGCACAAAGAGTTACTGTAAGCACGACAGGTTGTGGGATTAATTCCCACGAGAGGAAATTAAATATTTAATATTTTCATACCTTCGCTCTGGTGTCGAAACAAAGCGCGGCGTTAATTTCCGCCACACATCAATCAATGCTTCCAGAATTCGTGGGGAACGGAGTGTCCTGACACTAGGTTCCCTCTACCTACTCTGCTATATGCATGACACAGCTTGAAACTCTAATAATTAATTCTTAATCCCGTTCCTACAATAAATCGAATACATAATAACACTTTTGATCTTTTTGAAAATAATTTTCGCCCATATCGCGATATCTCGGTTATATACGATTATTGTCTTTTACGATTATAACCAGAGTAACAATTCCGATTTAATTTTAACACGTCGATGGCAATGGCGGGCGAAATTGTCGATTTAAATGCATACAGTCAAAAATGGTCTTCTACATAAAGCTCGACGTTCACTAAAAAAGAGAAATGCTTAGGCGGAACGGACTTTTTTAAATAAAATAATCCTATATTTTCACCAACAAAGAGTTTTGTATTTTGTAATTACTTCAGTTAATTTCAACCCTTTCTGTCCTGGTGGAAATACAAGCATGCAGTTTACTATTGCGAGTTCAAAACAGTTCTTACCAGCTCAGCTCGCGGTGGAAACTGGGGTTAAGATTTAAAGTATCACGGTATTTAATGGTAACTTTCTGCAGGGCAACAACTCTTGAACGTGTGACTCTAGAACCGACTTGTTGTGGGTTCGATTCCCACCCGCGGAGATGAAATATTTATTTAAATTTATGTTTCCATTTCTTCAAATTTTATTCTTTCAAAGAATATTACATACAAGATACGTACGAAAAACATTACTCTTCTTTTACAGTAAAAATAAAAGCTTTTAAAATATGAAATTGAAATAATAATTCAAAACAAATCTCACCGTCTACTAAGGTATTAATTAAATAAATGGAACATAAATAAGTATTCCAAATTAGGATCCTTTTGAATAAGATATTTTTAAAAATGTCACCTTATAGCCCAAGATCCTAGGGTCCTCAGATTTACGTCATTATAGTAAAGCTAAAATTTTGAGGACTGTTAGTCTAATATGTAGTTAAGAGAATATTCGTACTCACTAACTTGACAGTGGGCCACATCATAGGTATGACCAAATAACGGTACATCTCTGTCTGAGAGCATGATTGAGCCATCGGATTAGTCTAGCTTATAAGGAGTCTTGAAATTGTCAGTATATACAGGGTGGAATTGTCAGCACCACTTTAAATGAAACCACAGTTTTAACTACTCTATTAAAGCCTAATATAATTCAGAAAAAAAAAATTCCCAAAAATGAAAAAGTTATTTTTTCAAACAAAATAAATAATAAAATTATCGTTTTAAAATAAAACGCCATTTGTAAAGTATAACATAGGCACGCACACACTTACCTGTCAAAGCGGCAACGTCGCATACGTATGTGTGCGTGACACGAAATACAGGTATGGATAAAAATCGTGAAATGAAAAAAAAATCCTACGTCAAAACTGTTGAGGTAACTTGATTAATTTTTTTAGCTCTGGGTTTGAAATATTTTACCCTATATGTAGTTTCAGTAAAAGAAGCGCTGCCTCTTCCACCCTGTATAGTCCGTTTATATATGTAAAATGAAAGCTTGCTTGTGTAACCCTTTGCCCCAATAGTAAACAACTTAACTTACTTAACTTTAGGATACCTGGCAGGAATGAATTACCACGTAATGGGTCTGGTAATAATAAGTATATTTTTTTTATGTTATTCTTAAAAACATATTTAAATATGAGCGATTATTCTTTAAAGTAGGTGACAGCGTACCTTAAGTTGGGGTTACCTCTGGAAGGGTCCGACTTTCAAGTTAGTAAGTACGCATACAGTCTTAACTACATATTAGACTATTAATCCTCAAAATTTCAGCTTTGTTAAAATAACGTAGATCTGATAGCCCTGGGATCTCAGTCTATAAGGAATATACCTTGCTAAGCACAACGTGTTTCTTTTTGCTCCAAGATACTATTTTTTTCCTGGCACTTACTTTTATTAAAATACTTTTTTATATCTTTAATATAAAATATGCAGTAAATGTTAGCAGAGTTAGATTTTTATTCAGGAGAACGAACTATTTTCATTTCCTATAATATATATATATTCATATACTTTCGTACCTGTAAATAAACACAAAATTAACGGAACACGTTCAGTAGCTATAGTTTAAAAGATAAACAAATAAAAGTCAGAACGTACCAATAAATTAACTTGGAGTGTATCGATGTCGTCGACAGAGAGTAATATCCCTTGTCCGTTTGAAACTTGTTGATTTATTCTTACTTTACACTGTAAATTGGGAAATGCTTTACCTCGAATTAGGATATTTCAGTTTCACGCTGCATCTCGCATACAGGATAAACAGATAATATAGTGGTAAAACACTCCGTTATTTACTTTTTTTCCCATTTTTGGTGCTTGTTGAGTAGCGGAACACAACGCCGCGCTTTGCCTTGTTACCAAAGCGAAGTTTACTTCTTCGTTTACACCTGTGTAATTGTGCCGCGAAGGCCTTAATTTTGTAGTTTTGGAATAGCACATGGACTGAATAACTAAGAAATAATAAAGTTAGAGTATATTCTAAGACATATATGCAACACGCTGTGTCCCGTATAAAGAAGGGTCGCAAACGGAACCTAATGTTGAAATACTCGGTTCCCCAATTTCCAACGATTTTTTTAAGGCAATGTTCCCTAACTTAAACTAACTCTGATATGTATAAAAAAATATAAAAAAGCTAAAAAACATAGATTTGTTAAAAAATACTGCGTATACAAAAATCGTAATCTTCATTACTTTACAAAATAACAACAGGTATCCCCATCAAAATAATAGCGGAAACGTAAAAAAGCTAACTTTAAAGATAAAATCGATTTTCAATCACCTTATTTACTTTAAACTTAACACACCAAAAAATTCAGAATTCATTTTCTTAAGATATTTCCACTTAAGCCAAAAATATCTCCGAGATGCATCCCAAGAGACGCGGTAAGAATTTAAATTGTTACTTTATATATGGATCGCATTTGTCTGTCTGTCCACTTTATTAGGGCCCGTCAGATTTACGTTGTTGGAAGCCGGTGCATTAACTTTATTGGCAGTTTAGGTTTAGTTGTTTTGAATGATACTATTTTCGTTTTATTAACAATACTATTGTTGTTTTTTGAGATTTAAAATTACTTTTCGAAGGATTTCAACTAAAATTGCTTCGATTAGCTTCACGCTGTATCCCGCACACAGCAGTGTTGGCAGAGGAAACCTAGTGTTAAGACACTTTGTTCCCTTTAAGACACTTTGTTCCCTTTAAGACACTCTCGTTCCCCACTAGTCGCTGGATACTTGAGACCTTGCGTATTAAGTGGCGAAACTTAACATCGAGTTAAACAAGTTAAATATTTTATTTTCTCGAGTGGGAACCCAATCCATAACGGAACGTTAACAGTGCCCTTGTTCTACGCATGAGCTCTTTGCTAATCTTAATGGAGAAAAATATTTTACAAACTATTTATTGCCTTGAGTAAAAATAGAACCCCACAACCATCCCGTTAAATAAATATATAATGGTGTTTACCCCTACCTAATAAAATGAAATTTATAATTAACTTTAATGCGACTTAAGTCGCTTTTACTGTAGAATGCGTATTTTATTCACGAATAGTGAAAATGTAACTGGAATGAATTAAAGCTAGACTAGTCTTAGGTAACCACAAAACAATGAAAGGATGCTTTAGAAGGACTAATTTAGCTTAAAGTAAATCTAGGTTTAACTCAGGCTACCTATTTACATGACTGTAGTTAAATGTTAGCATAATATTTATATACTTTGATATTTTACATACAATGTATATGCATATAAATAAATGTATATAATATAGCAAACAAATACAATTGTGAATAGTTTATAGAAAATATGGACTTCAATTTACAGTTTCACGCAGTATCCCGCAGTTTCACGGCAGGGTAAACAGAGAGAACCTATTATTAAGACACTCCGTTCCCCATTTTCCGCCGAATTTAAACATTTTCATTTCCCGCTCTAGTATATATGCGGCAGCGTTGAATGCGATCACTGAACACCTAATATTTCAAATATTGCGGGAAGTGGGGAACGGAACCTTAAGGATTATATTATTATAGTATTATGATGAAATACTTCCAGTATAATAAAATTGATACTATAAACGAATACCAAACAAGATTTTATCACGTGACATGTTCTGGCAGCTAGCCCAAGCTTTGTAAGCATATATAACCCATATGTACTTTATTGTTGAAAAGGAAAATGAGAAAGTACTGTTTTAATACTCAAAACTCAATGTCTTCAGAATTCGGCGAAAAGTGGACAATCGAAGTGTCTTAATGGGAACGGAGAGTTTTAACACTAGGTCCCCAGGTTTTCCTCTGCCTCTGCCATGTGTGGGATACAGCTAAGCTACTAGATGGTGGGCTTAAACTTGTAAATAATGGGAATATAGTAGCTATATATTGAGATTTGAACCTACACCTACATGATAGGGGTATCAATTTACCTGATATACTGCTGAACATTACCTTCCCCATTTCAACCCTTAAAAATATAATAATCAAGCTAAAAACCGCTTGTATCGCGATGCTACCCCACTTAAGTACGGAAAGATGAATTAACAAAAGTGATTTTAACCTAAGAAGGGTAATTTCGGCCGTTCGCGGAGATTTACACTTTAAAACAACTTTTTGGGCGCTTTAATTATTATTTACGGCGTAACTCAAAGATAAATGTAAAATGCACCTGGCGTTGGAGTGCCAAGTTTTTCTTTGTAACGCGATGTGGGGCAAGTTGGTTCTTATAATGTTTTTGGTAGTTTCAGTACGACCAGTTTTAAATTTGAAGCGTCACTCGGGGAAATGGAATATTTTCATTTTCGCGCTCTCCACTCAATGTTTTGTGTCATTTGGAAAGGATGAAAAGTGGAACAAAGTGTTTTATCACCGAGTTTCCCCATCTACCCTTCTCTACGCGAAATACAGCGTGAAGATAAAAAAAAGTTTAAACATATTATTCTTAAAAATATATTACATTTTTCCTTCCTTCCATTTTCATATCATTTCCTTCCATTTTCATCCTTCCATATTTAAATTTAATACAATTTCACGTTGCCAAGTACAGTTTATCTTTATAGGTACAAACTGCTAAAACTTTACTTGAGTGAACATCAGTTTGTCTCAAAGTTGTTTAACTAATATTTATTACTTAAATAAAAGACGTCTTAATGCCTGGAGGGTTACTGAATATCACGCTTGTGAGTTTGGTAACGAGACAAAATGCGGCGTTTAGTTCCGCCACTTAACACAGAATGCCTCTAGAATTCGGTTTTAATGGGAAACAGAGTGTTAAATTTCTAGGTTCCCGTTGAGCTCAAAAATATATTGAACTCCTTCCTTACTTAGTGAATGTAAAGGTGAAACTACTAGGCATATAAAAACCAAGGAAGATATGTATATGAGATTACTTCTAGTTTTACAATATAATCTATATATATAAAATCGAAAGGTCACTCACTCATCACGAAATCTCAGAAACTACATGTGCTAGGAATCTCAAATTTTGCATAGGAGTTGTTTATAGGACGAAGGTCACTAAGACGTGAATTCGCAATATTCGACTTCTAAGGGGTTCTTTTTGGGGTTGAAAGTTTGTATGAAACTTCGTTACTCCAAATGCTAGGAGTCTCAAATTTCACATGGACGTCACATATAGGACGTAAGTACTCATGGAGATAGAAATGAATAATAACATAGTTCACGCAGGCGAAGCCGCGGGCGGGCCGCTAGTGTATTCATATAAAATAGTATACACGAACACTAAACAACTTTCACTATATATAAAGACTTAATACTGCATTTAAAAGACAAAAATAAAAACGAAATCGACCAAAATGAAATAATAATTATCATCCTTTAAAAATTGCACTAAACATAAAAAAAAATTGTGGCTATCCCCAAACACTCAGTCCTAAATGTTAAATGTGCTGAATAAACGTACGTTGGCGCCATTAGCAGACCGCTAAGTGGTCATTACGACCCATGACGTCACTTCCCATATAATTTTTAGTCTACTTTTGCCATATTTATTAAAATCCACCATTCTCCCCACATCTTCCTTTGTCCGGCCATCGTTTTCTTAAACTTAAACGATTTCTTTGGCGTTATAATAAACAAAAAAGGACCGGGAAGATCTTTTGAATTTCACTTTTGCCAAACAAAGAATGGACCGTTTTGTTCAGAGGAAACCAGCCATTTAATCCCCTTTGAAATTTCTGTACTAAAACAATTCTTTATACTTGATTGTGCCCTCTCATTGTTTTCTATAGGAACGTTAATCAAAATATTGGGGTATAAATTAAGGTTGCAAATTAAACACGCGATCAGCTCGAGCATTCCCTTTTGTTTGTTTGATGTTTGTTTGAAAAACCTTGGAGGAAACTTATATTACTGTTTATACCAAGTATCAGACCGCCCTTACATTAGGTTCCCTCTACCTAGCGTACCGTATTCAGAATAAGGCGTGAAATAATCCTTCTAAATATTTTTTTTTAATTTCACGCTGTATACAACATATAACGTGAAACTTGTTGATAGCAGGGTAGGCAAAGGGAACCTGGGAACCCAGTGCTTAGTAGAATCCGTTCCTATTGGGACATTTGGACTTAACGCCGTGCTATGCTTCGAAATGAAAAGCTTAAATATTTCATTTTCTCGAGTAAGAATCGAACTCACAGCCTATTCCATTGATGGTCGCAAGCTTGTGCCTGGCTTCATCCTACTAAATACATAAGGTAAAAAATATATATGTATATAAGCACAGGAATTGAATTGACAACCATCACACAGCATATAAATGGAGTTAGTCAAACATATTCAAACTTCAGTGCGAAAATGTAATTTATTTGCTCTGAAGATTATAGGTGCGAGTACATATTTGTCGCGTTCACACGAACTAAACTAATCATATTAGGAAAAGACGTTCTAGGAATTGGTATAAGGGGCGTCGTGCCTTTGTTCTAGATATAGTAATATAATATTTAGTATTTCTCCCTCATTTCTGGGTGTTTGGTGAAGCAATTTTAAAAGGACTGTACTTTGAGACCAGCTTGGGTTCCATTCTAATTCTTGAGAAAATCGTTGGTGCTTGGGGAACGGAATGTCGTAACACTAACTTCTCTCTGCCCATCTTGCTATATGGGAGCGAAATTGATAAAAAAAACTGGTTAAAAAAAACGTAGAATGATATGCCAGCAAAAAAAGTCATTCTAATAACGACCTTTTGGAAGTGTAACACTTTATAGTCGTTGCTCCGAAAAAGTAGCCTTTGATGTAGTTTTATGATCTCAGAGGTACATTAAGTTTGGCGAGGAGCCATTGAGGCGTAGATTTTCAAACTTTTAATTATTTCGTTTAGTTTTGTTATCACTTTCTCTATTTTATTACCTCGGTTGATATATTAGAGTCGGTAGATATCTTAAATTTGGTCGTTAAAAAGGATAACAACATGCATTGACTTTTGACTAAAATTAGTAATGCAAACGTGTCGGTTGTAGGTTCGAATCTCATTCGGGGGAATTAATTATTTTCATTTCCTCTTTCAAGTGAAAATATTTACTAGACTAGATACTATATTCACAAGGTTAGTTCTTTAAGCAAAACTTACAATTTAAAGAATAATATAAATAATATTCCTTTACAATACGAATTCATACAATATTCTTAACATTTTTCATTTCTTTACATATAGGTACATACCGTGTTGTCCTTTAAAATTAGGTTTTCTAGAGCAAACTACATTGTATATGCAAAACAGGAGGAAACATGCTGTGCATAGCTTTACTTGAGCACTATTTGAAATTCGTACAATAACCTATCGCCAGATGTCGTATTAATAAATAATCTATATTGTCTCATTACATACGATTTAATAAATAAATTTACAGAAGAAAAACATATTATTTAGAAGTCAATTGCGGCGCAGCAACCTACTATAAATGCGACATAATGTGAGTTCGATTCCCACTCGAAATATTTAATATTTTCATTTCCTTGCTCTCACTCATCACTCATCACTCAACACGCAATGTTTCCAGAATTTGTTGCAAAGTGCGCAACGGACGTCCGTTGCTTAGCTTCTTAGCACTTAGTAATCATTTTTTGATTCTGGAAATACCACAAATAAGCAGAGGAAACCTAGAGTCAATATATTCTGTTTAATATTCTTTCCGTCTGAATTGGAGACATTAACACATGATAAGGTTCAACTCCTGCAGCAAAATGAAGTTAATTATTACCGGCGAGTAGCAACCGAACTTCCAACCATCATGTTAGGTAGGTTAGGTTTGCACCAATTGCCTTATATACCCTAGCTTATTTACAACCGATCTAGACTTGATTGAGCAGCTATCTAGACCTAATAATAGGCATACAAAGTATCACACATTTAGCACGGGATCAACAGATGAATCAAGCTGGACGCGTCTAACGCGAGCTGTACTCGAGCGATTTGTGGTGTTGCTAATTAATGGGCCACACCGGTGCTAAGATGTTCTCAAAGTTCTGGTTAGTTGTAATTTTTAATTAAAATCTGGTTTGAGAGAAAAGGGAGGACAGATTTTTTCTAAAAGTTAGGACATATGTTGAACAAAAGGAAAAAGAATTAAATTCTAATTTTTAAAAAAAGCCTATTTTTAGGATAGATTTTTATTGTGGTTTGTTAACTTTTTGTAACATTTATGAGTACAAAACGGAGATATTATCATAAACCATAAGCAAGTATCAATAAAATCGTTTTTAACATTAATTCTGGTTCTCTGATTTGCTTCTTATCTCGAAATATTTATGTATCAAATATAATTATCTCCCTTCTTATACAGAGTGAGTTATATTCAGCTACCCAACATATTGTCACTACAGAGTAAAGCTTATTATGTAGATAATTATTATATTAACATAGAAACAGAAAAAAAAACAAAATAATAATAAAAAAAAAATCCATAATAATCAAAAGTTTGACCACCAACGAACCTATGTATTGATTAATTAGAGCTAGCGTGCACCGCCGTCCACCCTTAATGACAGCACTGTACAAATTGTACTGCTGATAGCGCGTTATTTAACTTAAATTTACATAGTAAGTAGATAGAGAATTTGCGAATTGATGATGTGTTCTAAAGTGATGTTAGATCACTATGTTTTTCACGCATCACGCTGTTTCCCGCATGTAGCAGGATAAGCAGAGAGAACGTGGGAACATAGCGTTAAGACTATCCGTTTTAAATAACACTATCATTGCCAACTTTCCGCCGATTTCTGGAAGCTTTATGTGTTGAGTGGCGGAACTCAACGCCGTGGCTTATATCGTTACCAGAGCGAAGAAAATCAAAATATTTCATATACATATTTGATTATCACAGTGGGAATGTAACCATATTTATTGTTTACACTCGCATGCTAACGACAACTACCTTCTTTCACTTCATAATATAAAAGAAATACATAGGTAAATTGTACATATCTAATCGAACATATCTAAAAATATATATTATTTAAATATCTGCCTTTGTAGTAATGTCACTAGACGAACATTACTTTTTAGCTATTTAAACTATGTCGGTGTTGAATTGGAGAAATCTACACTGTGCTTTTATTTGTTTTGTTACTAGGGTTAAAAAATGAAAATAATGTATTTCTTAAAATGAGAGTCGAACCCATTAACATAGACGCTATATTGTATTAGCCACGACAGCCCACCGAGGTGGTGGGCGGTATATCTATGATATAAGTGTACTTTTATAATTTTTTCGTAATCCAACCATCTATTTAAGCAGTAGGCATTTACGTTGTGGGCGTATACTAAAATTACTAAACTAATATTTGCTCTGTCGAAAATAGTTTTGAAACCTGATAAAGGAAACAGATACTCTTGCAGCCGTACAAGTATAAGTAAAGAGGTCAAATAAAAGTTTACTAAAACCTCAAACGATTTTAACACAGATATTTTAGAGCCTACTGTATGTAATTCTTATTGTTTCAAATTTCTTTATTCCTAACTGATTTCCTTTTTTTTGAAAAGAAACAAATAAGCAACAGATAGAAAAATGTGAATTCTGCCA
This sequence comes from Heliconius melpomene melpomene, assembly GCA_000313835.2. Classification (NCBI taxonomy): domain Eukaryota; kingdom Metazoa; phylum Arthropoda; class Insecta; order Lepidoptera; family Nymphalidae; genus Heliconius; species Heliconius melpomene. The sequence goes on along the minus strand of HE668075.1, from coordinate 546 downwards.
TTTTATTCACTAAAATGTTATACTATTGAAGCAACGTTTTAATAAAAATGCAATATCGTAGCAATAGTACAGATTTAAGTATAGATCATTTAGGATCGTGGGTTCAAATTTTATATAATAAAGAGAATAGTAAAAATAAACGTGTGACCAAGACCGATTCTAAAATTTAAATAATTTCCATTTCCTCGCTCTGAGGCAAAGCTCAGCGTTAAGTTACGCAACAAGCAAGGTCTCGTAATGAGAACGTAGAGATCTCAGAGACTTAACTATATCTTCTCCTTACATTGTATTTTATCTTTATTTATCTCTGTCAACTTTACAGCTAAGATATATTACACATCATTCCAGAAGTAGTGTACTTAATTATTTGAATCACAAAATTAGTGTCAATTTGTGTGAAACACGCCCTAATGTATCTTCATTTCTAAATATACATATATCTTATTTACAGAAGCTGTAAAATATCTATACACTTAATTAAACAAGATTGGGGATAAAACAAAGCAGCCGGCGCCACGGGCTTAGTTATTATTGGCTTAATGCATA
>HE668073.1:0-23842 GCA_000313835.2 Heliconius melpomene melpomene | reverse complement strand
CGTTTGAGGCCATTTTGGCCCAGGGTGCAATGTAATGATGTTGTGGGTTCGGTCCCCACTCAAAAGAATGAGTTATTATTTATTAATATATTCATTTTTTCGGTCTGACACCAAGGCAAAAGCCTGACGTTGAGTTCTGCCACTCTGCTAGGTTATCTCTGCCTTATCATATGCAGTAAAGGAGTGAAGCATTAATGTTTAATATAATATTTAGGCTATGTTATTTAAATATAGATTTCCGTAATAAAAAATACTTATGTGTTAAAAATCTTTCCTTTTACAGATGTTATTTTATACATTAGTTTGCTAGGTGCATTCTTCTGGTTGAACAGTTTTGGGTTCTACATATGGAAGACTTTTAAGTAAGCTTATTGAAAAATCTTTAAATTTATAATTTACTATATAATAAAGAATAAAAACCTACTAATATTATTAACATGTAATTTTGCAAGGATTGGTGTTTGTTCCACTAACATATAAAAATGTTATGCATAGCTTACAATTTACATAAAGATTTTGTATAATTTGGCTTTAATATAACAAAAAATAAGTTTAAGCGGGCGAAGCCGCGCGTGGGTATTTAGTTTTAAAAATTTTCATGCTAGTCAATTTTTGTTTCAGATCAAGAAACGTATTTTTAAGAGTAACAGATGTCCGCAAATACTGCTACTATTCAAGTGTGGTTTGGTCATGTGTTGTATTAATGGCTGCTATGGCATTATGTGCTCATTTTCTTTTGGATACTGGTGTCGATCCGTATAAGAAAATGAGACTTTCCACAACAATTTTTGTAGATGATATGGAACAACAGGAAACTATAGGTATTTATATTTTAAAGCAAACATGATGAAATATTCAGTTTATATTAAAAAAAAACAGCTTTCGGTTTTTTACGACACTTTATAACAGGGTGGGCAGAAAAAATTCTATTCTTTCCCAATCTTCAATACAGTTTATATTGAGTGGTGGAACTCCATTCGACTACCAGGTCATGAAAATAACTAAAAAATAATCATTCTAATAAGTGGATTGAGATCCACAATCATTGCAGTACACTTAGGCCCTAACTTATTCCACCATAATGGCACAGAAATTCGTATTTTTAATAATTAAATGAACCTACTCAACAGGGTGGCTCGGCATTGCTGTATTCTTTACACCAATTGCTTTTACAATAATTTTCAATTTGTTCTTTTATATAACAACATTGAAAACTATCAAGAGGATAAATATATATGGACGGATACACTACAAACTGAAAGGATGGTAAGTAGACACTAGTTAATGATTACTGTTTAAATATAATTCTCAGTATTTATTTACTTTATAAATAAGAACTTTATGTGCCTTGAATTATGTACAGTTTTACAAAAAAATATTAATAAATGACTATTTCTAATCTAGGCCTTTGTTGAGTCAAAAAACTGCATTGACTACAGCCCACTTAACACGCATTGCCTCTAGAATTCGGTGGAAAATGGGGAATGGAAGTGTCCTTACACACATGTTCCCACTGGCTAGCCTACTATATTTGGGATAGATAGAAGAAGCTATTTCTAATCTTAAATATTTTTTGTTTCAGTTTCAACTTGTTCATACAACTGTTCATTATAATGACCATATCATGGTTATTCCTTTTATTATCGTGGTTGAACTTCGATGGTCTGCTATATGCACATATAGTAGTAAATTTGCTTCAAGCAATATTAATTTTCTATGTATGTGTTGTGAGACAGTCTCATGTTATGTTTTTATTGCGCAAAAGTTGTTGCTACGCTGAACCGGTGCCTACCGGAGAGTGGGGAGACGAGATGACCCAAATGAATGGTGGTAATTATTAATAGCCTTTATTCCAAGAAAAAATATATATTTCGCCATGTTCAATTAATTATACTAAAAAAATGGCAGCTTTGTATAAGATTAAGATAGATCTTGTATTATTATCAATGAAACATATCTTTTATCAATCTATTATTTGAAACTATTTATTATGAATAATTGTCACCAGAAGAGGCAAATCAGGCTAGTTAGTGAGACACAATTTAAGTATTTTCCTCAACACTGCTATCAACAAGTTATGACTAACACCAACTATGACATTAGTAGATTGCACAATATTTAAAACAGCTTCTTTCTGTATGTATATGTATATAAATTTATTAATATTTATTATTATATACAATATCATTGCTTTCTTAATCAGAGAAAGTAATGATCACAGTTTTTTTTATTTTCATTCAATAAAAATGAGCAAAAAACACATTTGTTATATAGGAAAATGTAATATTTATTATATTTTTCATTATTTGTTATAATAATAACAGACAGACAGACGAACTGCAAAGTCTTATGACTAGGATCCCGTTATACCTTTTGTGTACGGAAATTCTAAAAGAATGTGCATCGAATTTTTCGAAACGTCATATTAGGAATGTGCCTTATTAAAAACTTAACAGTATTGTGTAGAGCAATGTTTTATATTATAATTAGAATGTGGTGGTGCTGCGTATTTCAATATATATTATTATTAATATTACTTATACACTATTTAAAAATTAATGTATTGGTACAATTACAATTTAAATTGTGTTTTTATGTATATTTTGAAGAAATTATTGTGATTACTTTCGTAAATGTCTTTTTACTTTAAGCTTTAATTTATGGTCTCTCTCTCAGTATGATATGTATACCCAAAGTACACTTTTTGCACGTAGGACTTCATTTACTTTTTGCATTAATGAAAACTAGCTCTCATCATAGTAAAGTTAAATTTAAAAAATAACTAAGATATAACCTTTTTATCTATTACCTTTTGACAGCTAATTTAAATATTTTTATTACAAAAAATTTTTACAAATAAATAATATTCACATCCATTAAAACTTTATAACGCTCCAATTTTAGATCACTACAAATTTTAGTATTAAGATACCTTTTTAACAGACTTCTGTAAGAAAAGGAGGTTATCAATTCGACTGTATTTTTTTTAAGTATCACCTCGAATATTTGTTTTCTGTATTATTGTGTTTAGATATTATTTTTTCGCTCACTATTGATTACTTAATTAGATTTATAAAAAGGCAACTATTTTGATATTAATATTTTTTTCCTTATTTTAATATTTTTTGTAGTTTTCTATACACCCATTATGCAATTGATGATTTTTGTGTATACATTGTGTAATATTTATTATAAGGGCAACACAAATGTATTATAAGACTGCATTTAAAAATTTAAACATATTTTTAATTAGAAACATTGGTTTTTCCATTAATTTTAATATTAATTTAAGTAGTTCATGTGATTATGATGAACGAATATATTGTTCAATGTAAGTTTATTTACTGCTCTCTAAAATTTTAATAACAAACAATATTATTAATAGATAAAAACGAAAATAAAAAAAATGTACACAATGTAATATTGTATCCTTCTTTTATAAGCAATTTATTGTAGAAATTAGCTTTATATTTACAAATTTTACTCACAATCTTATTTTTAATAAAGCAGTGATTTAATGTAATTGTTGTTAAAATCTTTTTTTATCCTAAACCAATATCATTCAAACCATGATAAAAATTTACTAGAGATGTAATTTCTTTGTGAAATCAACTTATTTTGCCTTCTTTAGATGTGCATATATTTAATAACCCAATATCAAGACATTCCGTTTTATGTTTTACGAGCAATAACGCAATACTTTGGCTCGCCACAAACCCCATAACAAAAGTGGAAATCAATTTTATAAAAAAGGGGTAAAAATTACTTGAGATGTGCTTATGTTAGCTATAATTGCTATCAATAATTACTGTTCTGGATTAGTATATTGCCCTATCTAGTACAGTCAGAAGAATTCTAAATTATCTTCTTTAAGTATATTGTTTTCGAGTTAACTCTGACAATAATGATAATTATTGAATCAAAAAAAATATTTACAGTATTCAAATTCTTAGGGTATGTATGTATGTGCAATGTCAATCTGTTGATGACAGTGGACGACATGAAAGAGGTAAACAGAGAGCGTAGCGTTTGGTTCTCCGTTCTCCGACTAACTCGCTAGGAATAAAGAGTGGAACTAAGAAAAAATAAAACGTACCTGAGTAAATAGTTGACCTTCAGGTCTTCTAGCCAGAGGTGCCAATTGACAACGAACAACCAAGTGACAATCGTCCATGACCGTGTTGAAGAATCTTCTCGTTGGCAAAAGTGCTTCCAGATCTACCATCAACTCTAGAAACCTCTCGCAGTATCTAGGAATAAATAAAATAGATAATCTATAAAAATATCATACTCCAAAATTTAAGTCAGTGTCTTGTTGAAGTCATTTTTGGTGCAAGGGCACAAATATATGACTGTAAATGCGTTTGGTTGTGGGTTCAATTCTCACTTGAGGAAATGAAATATTTAATAATTATCATTTCTTCGCTTCTGGTCTTTACAATTCGACAGAAAAAATATCTGATTTATGAATTTTTAAATTAAACATAATTAGTTAAAATACAAATTTGAATTTGAATGAAATTAGAATCTATAATCCTTAATAATAAGTAATAACTCACTAGGTAACTTACTATGAAGTTAATGTTTAAATGGGGAACATCCTTACCTCACAGCATGTATATCTATATGACCCTCCTCAGGTATTCCCTCTAATATGTGCATGAATTTGATCATTAAACATTGTAAATATCGTCTCTCCCAATTCAATTTGTCTAATAACTCAGGTTTATCCTTCTTTTGTATGGCCCGCCAGTATTTGCGCCATTTTGGTACCGTTTTGAACTCCTGGTTTCGTCTACCTAAAATTTTGTTATTAATATAATGACACCGCGTTTTATCTTGTTACTAGAGCGACAAAATGAAAATAATTGATTCTCTTATGTCGGACCTGAACTCAAAACCGTCGCTTTTACCTTCAAGCGTTGGACCGCTACATATCGACGTTAAAAGAGTTTTTAGTTTAAAGTGTTACATAATTTTTTGTACAATGCAATAATGCATAACTTATTTACGTGATTAACATCTCTGTAGGGATTTTGTCCTCCACTACCGAAATATTATTGCTAAGAAAGATCATTTGACATGAGAGAAATTTAATATTTTAAACATTGTTAAAGCAAATAGGATTCGAGCCCTCTCGACACCTCATTTCTATTGTTAATGTCGAATAACCATTTGAAAATATAAAATAATAATATAAAGGCACATACCTTCTTGCAAACTGATCCACATACTGAGTGACACAAGTCTCTTTACTTGATCTCTACACAATTGTACCTCCATGCTCCCAAAACAATGATTCAAGAACAATAATAAAGCAGTCTGTTCTCGCATATTGCTACTCTCATCTGTGACACTCGCTCTTAGAACTTGTTCGAAGAAACCGGGAAAGTGATCAGGTTTCTTGAGAAATGCCTATGGGAAAATAAATTAATTTTAATATTTTTCAACCTACAATCATTAATGCGTTTGGTTTTAAAAATATTTATCTTTCTTATGTGTGGAATAACAACGAAAAGTAACGTAAGTGAGCGTGACTGATTGTGGATTCGATTCTGACTCAGGGAAATGAAATATTTAATTTTAGTAACTTTAGTAAGCAAGTAAATATTTTTTTGAAAATTCTATCATTAAAAATACACAATCTTCTTTAGATCTTCTATTCTTTAGTTATATTAAATATCACTTTAAAGAACATGTTTGTATACTTGTAACAATATTTTAACAATGACAAAAAGAAAATTACGACAATTACCTGCCAGGCCTGCACTCTTTCTCTAAATTTTTCATTAATCATTACAATGATTGACATCATATGTGCGTGGCTCGCTTTACCAGTTTCATAGTGTGGCCACAGATATGCTTCCAAGTACTGAGAAAATTCTAGCATCATTATACGACGTACGGCGAAACTACAAAAAAAATATAAATTTTTATTTCGGTTTTGAGACTATTATGGCGCAGCGGCAATGGAGTTACGACGGTCGCAGGTGCGATGCTTCCTTTCCTTAGTAATTTAATTCGGCAGAATGGGGGGAATGTGGTGTCTTAACATTACATTCGTTTTGCCTTAAAAATGTAACCGAAGCTTTTCAAAATTTATTGATTAATTTCAGAATAGAAGAATAGTAACAACAGGTTTTTAATAAATTTTATAAATTTCATAATGATCATGTACCTACAGTATTTATTACACATGTGTTTGTTTTTTTCACTTTAATATCATGGTAAAATTAACAAACATCACCCTGCATACTAAATACTATTGTTTTATTTTTAACAGAATTTATTACTATTTTACTATCACAGAAATAGACATATAAATTTTATAGAAATATGATCGTTAATAAAATTGAAAATAAAAAAACCTGAGAAAGGCATATGAAGATAAGTATTGGGTAAATTATGAAGATAATGACTGTAAGCATGTTCAGGTGTAATATTCAGTGGAGTAGCATATGATTAAAAAGTTAATAGTTGTAATACATATTCAGAGGAAGTGTGGTATGGACTGCCCTAACATTATGTCCCTTCTCTCTCTCTCTCCATCCTTCTATGAGTGAAACTGAATATCTAATGAAAGAGCTTTTTTGGGTTCTATATACATTATTAATATTTAAATTATTTTATTTAAATGAAACTATTTAAAACCAAAAAAGATAATCTTTAAATAAATTATATATTTTTTAATGTTATATTTTGTATTTTCTGAAAGGCAACAAAAAAGTTAATTAGACAGTTATTTAAAATTTGCATTTATTTTATTATTTATTTATTTATTTTATATTATTATAATTTTATTATTAAAATAACAATTATTTTTATATAACAATAATGAGAATGTAATTGATTACTTAAAATAATAAAAATAAGTGTTAAGAAAATATATTTTTCTATTCCAAGTCTAAAATAATACTTTAAAAATGTACAAAAATATTTAACAATATTTATTTTTTATTAATTATCACTGGCAAATTTAAAAATGAAAATAGGTCAATGCACTCAATCTATAAGGCCGTTGACCTTAAAACAATCATATATCCACTTCAGTAGGGCCATGCTCATACTTAAAAAAAAACATATATCAATTCTATGGTGTTTTACTTACTTGGAGCCAAGAATCTCTGCCTGGTATATTGATTCTACAATAGAAGCATCATAAGGTAAGTGATGTTCCTTAGTATGCGGAGACCAGTACTGATTAGCAAGCTGAAATAATTTAAACAACCATATTGAATTTGAATTCAATGAGGAGTGGTGTATAGATTTATTAAAATGGAGTAAATACTAGTAGGCTATCAGAAAATGGATATAAAAGTAATTCACATGAGTTTTAATTGCATTTTACTACAGTGAGAGGTGGTAATTATTATTGATGGAATATAATAAGTATCAGTTACTAAACAAGTATAGACAAATTTATGAAAAATATATTTAACAATATTTTTTTTATTAATTTTCTTATTCACATATTTATAATAACATCTTATTATGAGCTAATTTATGTTAAGAAATATGTTGTAATTTGTAACAATCTTAAAATTATGTATATGTTCAGTTAGTAATTTTTTTGTTATGTAAAAATGTTGTAATGATATAAGAAATAAATTAAAAATATAGTATTAATTTCAAATCAGAAAACATTATTATAAAGCATTAGGTTCACAAATAAATGCAAAATATTTACAAAAACTTTTGCCGAATCTAATATAACCTTAGTATTTGTACAAACCTGAGTTATTCTGTCCGCATTGATTTGAGACAGTGTAGGTAAAGGGATTTTAGTTTTATCAGGCGGTGCTTGGGTTTCTGTCTTCATTTTGTATTAGAGAATATTTAATTTCAAACAGAGAACCGTGTCGTTTACACAACAATTCAAAATTGTAAATTTGAAGTGATGCCGTCAATGTCATTTGTCAACTTGACATAACATTGATTCGTCTAAAAATAATTTGAAACATATCTCATTAATAATTAGTATAAGTTATTTATTTAACTTAAAAATAATATCTTAGGTACTACTTTATTAGTAATGCAAAATAAAATAGAGATTAAATATGAATATCATAGTTTGCGCCTACAATAAAATACCTTTTTTATATATTTTGTAGGATATGAACATAGAAACATAACTTAATATTTGACTGTGGTCAAATATTAAGTTATTAATATAAATAACATAACTTAATATATGGTCATGGGTTTGATCTGTCTGTGGTTCTGTCTACCCTATACAGAATTCAGCGTGAAGGAAGAAAAAAAAAGAAGCTAAATAGTAATTTAGTTGAATAAAAGTCACCGTTTTCTAATAAATTCTATATAAGATATTAAACACGAAATTATGTTTTCTATGAAACACAAATGAATGATATTTTACTTATGTAATTGAAAATTATCATAAAATTTCTACATGACCAGTCATAAACTAGTAGTTTTTTTTCCGCTTCACTCTGTATCCCGCACACAGCAGGTTAGGCAGAGAGAACCTAGAGTTAAGAAACTCCGATCCTGACCTTCCGCCGAATTTTGAAGGTATTATGTGTTGATTGGTGGAACTAGACGCCGCGCTTTGCCTCTACACCAGAGCCAAAAAATGAAAACATTCAATATTTTTTTTTCGATATGCTTATGCCCCTGCGCCACGAATGCCCTATATTTTTTTGTCAACAGTAATATTGATAAACTGTAAAGATTATACATAAATTTATTAATACTTTTTTGCAGCTATAACATATACAATAAATATGATGTTCGATCCACCCGACTTCCCTTATAAAGAATTAACGGAATCCATAAAAGTTAATTATGACACAGAAGGTGTTATATACAACGATACCATGGTAAATGAGGTTGGCACAAACGAGAGAGACCTCGTACAAGTAACGGAGGCTATCATTTCATCCGTTGAAAATCAGTTGACGTTCAGTTCAAACGACAACGGGAGATTCTTTGATGTCGAAAACGTTTCTTTACATATAGACCAAGGGAATGCCGAGTTAAATTACGTTATAGAATCAGATAATTTGTTCAATTACGAACCTACTTTACTAGATGATAATATAGTTAATCAATTTTTATTACCAAATCCTGGAACATCAGAAGCAAATAAGGTTAATTTTGTTTTTTTTGAAGTCTTTATATTCACATCGATATATATATATATGAGTAAAAATATATAAGAAGCGTAATTTAAATAGGTGCTACTATATACAAATTCCCTTGATTTGGCTAAGGTAACCTTTTATCGGCTATTTTTACTTTGATAACTAAGCCAGTAATATACCTACCATACAACAATTACCCAATAAATATTTTCTTCATCGAGGGTATGAAATGATGATATGTTCATGTTGTTTGCTCTGGTTTAGAGGTAAAGCGTGTCGTAGAGTTCCGCCATGCGGAAAGTGGCGAACGGAGTGTCTTACTACTAGGTTCCCTTTGTCTACCCTGATGTTTGCGGAATAATAACAAGCTGATTAGATTATATATGTTATAAAGTATTTTCAGAATTCAGAGAACACCGGTCCCGACCTCCTAGCCCTCTATTCGTGTGTAGTATGCCATGAAATATTCACAACAGACGCTGATTTACTTGATCACACAATATCTGCACACGCCTCGGACCCCTGCATGGATCGAGATGAAAATGCATTAAGTAATAATATGAATAATAGAATATTGAAAGGTAAAAATACTTAGTTGTTTACATGCTTTATCTGTGTAAATTTACAATAGTTTAAGAATTTCGTTACTAGATATTCTTCTTTTTTTTTTTGAGTAGGCAAAGCAGAGGTAATTAGGGAACGTAATGTTAAGACAAACCCTTTCCATTTCTTCGAGTGGGAATCGAACCCACAACCTGTCGCGTTAACAGTCACTTAGCTGGCACTACGACTTCCCTCAATATTATTTCTTTTTGAAAACTAAAAAAATATAAATAATTACTATGAAAATACACTCTCTATTTACTTAACGACATTTTATTACATTAACAACTAAAAGTCAAAATAAAATCTACTTGATTTATTAATTAACAAAATCCCAACTTCGAATACATGTGGCGATAGTAATTTCCGACTCTTTCTAAAACTATGCATACTAGTAGTTCACCGATGCAATTAGGTCAAATGCCTTGATTTTCTCTCATTTTTGGTACGGGACGCCTGGGTAAGTACGACGGGCGCGCGACAAAAGGACGAACATTACCTACCCTATATATAATATACTTTATAGTTCATAAAATAGGTCACCAAATTGCATGTACTCCTAAATACTTGTTTATTAGTTTAACTAAACAGAAGAACTGGACTTTAGACTGTTTAAACGTTTTTATAGTGAAGTAGTACTTAAAATGTATTTATCCTATTTAACTAATTTTTTTATATACGAGGTCGTCGTAGCGGCACAAGGGTTTGACTGTAACGCGACGGTTGTGGATTCTTATTTACGTTTATATTTCCATTTCTTCGCTCTGGTGCTACTCAACACGCAATGTCTCCAGAATTCGGTAGAAAGTGGGGAACGGAGTGTCTTAACTCTAGGTTCCATCTGCCTTCCCTGCTGTGTGCGGGATACAGCGTGAAGCTGAATTTTTTAACTAAGAAATTCTGTTGAAAATATAATGTCTTACTGTTTCTTACATTGTAAAATTGCGTGTTGTTTGATTGATTGACGCCATATTTTCTCCAATAGCGTGAAAATGAATTAAGCACCTTTACTTGTCGACGATTCATATTTATTTTCGCGGCATATATCGTATATTTTCTTGGTTTAATATTTTAATTTTTGTTATAACATTCAATTCTTGTTATAAACAAAAAATATCACTTTTATTTTTATTTTTTTTATTTATTTATTAGGCAAGCCAACGTAACATACCAAATAATACAAACATTTAAAAAAAAAAAGGTTTAAAAATGTTTTACATTGTACATCACACTTACAGCCTAGCACAACATGATTATAACTAAAAGCAGGTATTCTAAAACCTAATATCCGACACCAAATTTTTTCACCTTTTCATTTTTCATAGAACCAAATCAAAACTACGAATGCGATTGGTTGGTATGCAATACATGCGAGAGGATCCTATCAACCGCGCTAGAAACAGAACCTCAAGGTATCATATATCATATTAAAATTATCTATAAAATATATTATATAACAAATAATTAATTAATAGAAAAAAAAACTGATTGTAAACATGTGTAATTGTATCCATTGCTCACTAGTTATTGTAGAGTCAAGTAGAAGTTCAAATGAGCGATGTAGTATGTGAGTGCTGTCGACCGCGCTCGAGTCCGAGCCCCGTGCTGGGTAATTAGCAACCATTGACATATATAATGGTCTTCCTACCCTGGAAGAGTCCGCTATATTGTATTATAGAGACAAACGAGAACAATAAGCTCATCTAGTTGTGAAATAGCGAATGTGTGTGTATGTTTTCATATTATTGCCGCGTATTTGAACGTAAATATGGTGAATTTCTCATATACTTTCTTGTTGTTTACAGATAGATGTTGTGATTTTTTTATTGTATTGTTACTTTTTTCTAATTCTAGGTAAGGTAGGTAGAGGGAACCTAGTGTTGAGATACTCCGTTTCCATTCAAATTCTGCATGCATTCGGTGTCAACTTAACGTCGAGCTTGCTCTCGGCACCAGAGCGAAGAAATGCATTGCATTTTCTCGAGTAAGGATCGAACCCACAACTAGCTGCCTTTACAGTCTCCTCTTTTTTCAAATTAATTTTACCAATTGAAATTTATTATTACCTTATTATATGAATACTATAGCTTATGAGTTAGTAAATGTTTCAATTAAATTATTTTCCACCAGAACAGCTATGTTGTATAGACATCAACGGCAAATGCAACGTGGGCTCCAGGAGACTAAGCTCCATGTTCGTGTGCGAATGCTGCAGCTACTTGTTTGCTAACGGGGAAGCCCTGGATCGCCACCGACTCGTATGCTTTGGGAAAGAAGACTTTTATCCACAGCCGGTTAAATATCTTTTCTTTTATTCATAGGTTTTAGGTTATTGATTGATAATAATTTAATTTAATTTGAGGTAAGTCGTTGAAATGGAGAAAGGAAGAATTTCATATTATATATTTACATTTTTCTCGTTCTGTCGCGCGTCGTTGCTTCCCCACTTAACAGGCAATGCCTCCAATTCAGCGGAATGTGGGAAGTGAAAGTCTCTTAATGAAGAACGGAGTGTCTTAACACTACCCTGCTATGTGCAGGATATAGCGTGAAGCTAAAAAATAAGCATATGTAATAATGTCCTCATATAGCCGGATATATAGGAATAAAAGGAGCTTTTTTCTTGCCTTTTTTATCGTAAATTTAAAAAAAATAATGAAGTAAGAAATGCAATGTCGATGCAATTGTGACTCTGATAATAAAGAAAATTGTCAATAGAGAAATTGAATGGAAAAAAATAATAGGAAAACAGCACATATTCCTTTATATATTGATATGTTATTTTATCTATGCCGATAGTCTCTACCATCAATAATGAACGGTATGCCATGAGATAATAAAATTTAAATACAACTCATATTTAGATCAAGGCTTTCGTTCGGCAAGTCAAAAGTACTTGCTCCATATTCTCGCGAAGTTCTCGATCGGCAACTTGTTACCTCACGTGTTCTTCCGCGATTGTGCTGGAGACTTTCCTTGAGTGTATAAGACTTTAGAAACATGAAATAATGCGATCTTAAACGTAAATATTATTAGAATTTAATATGGAAAATTATATAAGTGTTGAGGCCAGTCGCAAGGCAGACATACATACAACTGTAATCAGGTTCGATTCTTACTCGAGCACTCTCTCTCTGAACACTCTTTTCCCAGTTTCTGTGTGCCTACACTGTTATGTGCGGAAGTTATAGCGTAAAAGCTATATTATATTAGCTATACGCATATTTATGAAATAATATTAAATAGCACTTGCTAAGGTAGTGAGTTCGATTCATGGGATTATCATTTTATTTTTGCATTAAAATTAATAGGCGTCAGTTTTGTCTAAGCACATTTTTAATAATCGACGTGACTCTTACTATTATTATTAAGTTAATAGGTACTTTAAAAAATGGTTAAACTGTTTACTTGCCTAAAAGAAATGAATAAAAAAGTATTGTAGTATTGTTTTCCGTAAATAACTAATAAGTTTTTATTTCCTAAACAGAATCAATCAATTCTAGAATCAGCAGCAACACAAGCAAACAAATCGTCTATATCCTGCAATACCTGCAGGAAGCAATGCAAAAATGAAGAAGATCTACGGCTCCACAACGCTGAAGGCTGTCGACCGGTGGGCAGGCAGCGCCGCCCGTACTCCACAAGCAATAGAAGCAAAATGTGGAATTGCGGATCCTGTAATCAACTTTTTACAACAGCCAGGTCAGCTTAAAAAATACAATAAACCAGTTTTAATTTTTATTTTAAGTTAGTTAGTGCACCACAGTAAATATATTGAAAAAATGGAAATTTCATATGAAAATATTATAACAAAGCTGTATTCACTTCATCCCCCTGGGTATTTCGGCGCCAATTAGCCTATGCATTCGGTACTCGATTTTTGTACGACAAAAGATCGTGTTTTACAATTTATTTTTGTAACTTTGTAACTTATAAATATTTACATGTGGATACTGTGGAGGAAATGGAGAAAAGCTAATACAATATGTCATTAATTTCATATTTAAAAAGTCAATTTTGTACTTTAAAAGCTCTTCTATCCTAATATTACTAAAAATAGAAGATTCATTTGACGGAATATAAGGTTTGTTAGAGGTAAAATATATGTAACTAGTGCATAATATAAGAATCTTTATTATTACTCATTTGATACGGAGTGTCTTAGCACTTCCCTTTACTTACCCTGCTATGTGCGGGATACAGCATAAAACTGATTTATTTATTTGGGTAACTGTTTACCACCGCAGTACTTCAAATATGTTTCCAGGACACAGTCGGTCGTTGTAAATTTAAATGGTTTTTTCAAATCAGGATTAATAACATATTATTATAACGATACAATGTTGACTGAAATATCTACCTAAATAAAAAAAAATGTATATGAGTAATTTTTCACCAAATTTGTAAGTTATTCTATTTTGTCAAACGAATTTCGTGAAAGTCTTGATATATACAGATTAAAATATATAGATCGTTTTTTTTATTTTTTTATATTTACCCTACATCATGCATATAACAGGGTAGGTAGAGAGAACTCACGACCGCCTTGTGTACAGACACACGTTAGTTAGCACCACTGAGCCACTACGGCCACAATTTCAATTAGTATAAATATAAATATATTCTACTTACTATAGAGAATTATATCGTCACAAGCGAGGAGAAGACAGACCACCAGGCACTCCGTTAATGGCGTACGTGTGTGAGGAATGTGACAAGGTCCTGGGCAGCATGTGCGCGCTGCACACACACAAAAAGATGCACAAAGTATCCAAGCCTGTAAGTTATTATTATAAACTGGCAGTTGCCCCTCTAAAACTATTTTTTTTCTATTTCCTCTTAGTGTTTTAACGATTACAATTACAGTACCGATTACGGTTATTATGTTTTACCTCATTGTTTTAGCTTTATGTTGTATTCTGCGTATAGTGGAGTAGGCAAAGGGAAATTTTCGAGAAATTGGATATAGCATGGCGGAAGCTGACGTCACTCTGTATATTATTTTACGAGAGCGAGAAATTAAATGATAATTGCTACCCACCTTGCAATATTTCTTAATAGGAAAAATGTAGGGAAAGAATCAAACAATCTTTAACTTACTTAAAAAGCTTTTATTTATTTAAGGATAAATAATAGTTTATTTTTAAAAACGGAAAAAATAACTAAATCAAATTTATTTAGGTATAAATGTCAGTTCGTATTCAAATATCTAAACATTTAGGTATTTGTCTCCACCGATGATTGTGGTGTGTATTAGAATAAATAAAACCTGTATATTATTAGCCTTAATCTAAGTTAGCCTAATGTATTTGTCACATAAATTAAATATATTTAAGAAAAAGCAGAATAATTTTAAATAAAAGGCGCAGCGGCACAATGGTGTGACTGTAACGCGACGGTTGTGGGTTCGATCCCCACTCGAGGAAGTGAAATACTTATTTACGTTATATTTCCATTTCTTCCCTCTGGTGTCGAGGCAAAGCGCGGCCTCCAGAATTCGGCAGAAAATGGAGAACGGTTAAAAGATACTTGAAATTTAGTATTTATCGACGTCCTAGTAAATATTTGAAAATAAATCATTTTTTTTGTTCAATTGAAGCAAGCAATTTTTATAGTTAATATAACCATATCTAAAGTTAAAAGTGTCTATTGTTAACCTAAAACTACTAAATAAGTGTAAAATTAACAAATTGTTGTCACAAGGGCTACCCGTGCGCGGTGTGCGGCCGCCGCTTCAACCAGTCCGGTCACCTGGCGATCCACATGCGCATGCACACCGGCGAGCGCCCATATCCATGTGATTTGTGCTCCAAGGCTTTTAAAGTTAAGGTAAAAATCGACGATAATGCCATCCATACCTATATTATACATTCGAAAGTAACTCTGTCTGTCTGTCTGTCTTTTACGCAGTCAGAGCCAAACCGCTAATTTAATTGTGATAAAATACTCATATAGACATACTTGAAAGTCTCGGGTTGAACATAGAATACTTTTTTTCGCATATTTATAATATTTTCGATATATACCCAATATATTAAAATACTATTTAATTTGACATGCAATTTATTCCGCCATGTTAATAGCAACCGTCGCTATACGACCGTTGCTAGGCGACGATTTGCAAAGTTTGTTGTTAGAAAACGTCACCCAAAATGAGCTTGCTTAATACATCTCTCTATTGAAAACTGAAAATATATTTAATAAATATTCGTATAGTTCAAGCGGGCGTAGCCGCGTTCGGGTCCGTTTTAGTATTTTAATATATTTAATATCTTCACGCTTCTAGATTAAGAAAAATATTTAAATTGGAATAAAATTTCTATTCACCCCATTTAGTATTTGCCCGACCGTTCCAACCAAAAGATGTATAGCTTCTTACTAATTTGTATGGGTATTGATTCCAGTGTATGCTACGTAAATGTTTTTGTATTAATTTAAATATTTCCAATTATACGAGTCTAGGCACAGGTATTATACAAGACGCCATTATGGCGCAGTCGTGCCTTGCCTGACTGCACACGATGGTTGCAGGTTTTTTACGTCAATGGGAAGTAATGTTTACATTTAGAATATTTTCCTCTATTATGTTTAGCTAAAGTTTAAGCTGTAGAAGTTTTATAATGAAATAAAATGTTACTAGATTGTGAATGTGATATCTTTTTTATGCGTATTTGTGTATTAAGGCACTGTAACAGTAATTTCTAGTTGTCATAATAAATTAATATTTAGTAAAAAAAAGTAAAGCATTAAAAAAAACAAATTTATTCATTATAGAACAGTTTGCATCGCTTGACGTCAATGGTTATAGGTTCAAATATAATTTAGAGTAATTTCCTTCATTTTCCGTCATTCACCAAAAGTATGCTTGTGTTGAGTGACGAAAAATTCTAAATTGTCCGTTACTTTTACTTTCGTCTAACCTGTGAAGGCCGCCATAGTGCATATATGTACCTATGTATTGGCGGGAACGCAGTCGGCTGGTCTCACAGCCGGTGGGAACATTATAACTTATGACTTTTAATGTTTTTTTTATGTGTAACTTTCACAGAACATTCTTAGTACAACAAACTTTTCTCTATAACGCTCCTCGCGGCGTTTGGTCGTTCAGCCTTCTAAGTTCTACTACTGGGACCATTTCTATAATATAAGTTTTCGTTTGTCAGCACTTTGTAAATTGTAGAGTCTTTAGTTTTTTTGATGTCATATAATAACTTAAAATATTTTTTGCTATGTTATTTTTGTTATATTGAACAATTTCAACATTATTGTGGTGTGAGAGAGAACTAAGACTGTCATTTTAAATTTTGTTCCCATTTTTTTGACTGACAGTATCATAGTGTAAACACTTATTTCCCAATATAACACAACATTTGTGGGATCGTTCCCCACTCGAGAAAATGATTCTGATGTTGAGGCAAAGCGCATTGAATTCCTCCACTCAGCACTCAATGCCTCCAAACTTCCGCGGAGAGCGGAGAACGATCTTAATACTAGAATCTCTCTACCCTGCTATCTACAGAATATAGCGTGAAACCAAAAAAAAAAGGAAAACAAATAACAAAACACATAGAAACATAAATTCGCAACAATCCCCATCCAGTACAAAATTCCCATAGTTTTTCCCCATCTCCATACCATACCACATGTAATGACTGACGCTGACGGCAGGTGGAGCGCGACGACCACCGCCGGACGCACACGGGCGAACGCCCCTTCGCGTGCACCGCCTGCCCGAAGACGTTCACCGCCGCTGCACGCCTGAGGGAGCACGCGCGTATACATACTGACCAGAGGTTACCAACTTTTAGATATAGGAGTATATGTTGAAGAGCTTCGTGACGACGTTTGTGACTTCGATTCCCATTTGAGGAATGGATTATCTAATATTTTCATTTCCTTGCTCTGGTAAAAGGATATACTAGGATGGAGTTCCACCAGTCAATACTTAATGTTTCGAATATTTAACGGAAAATGGGGAACGGAGTGTTGTGTCTTTGTGTGACTGTAGGGCCCCTATTTATAAATTGTTCTCAATTCTAGGATTGGTCTTGAAATTCTGAGATTGCCCTTATCAGAAAACAGCGTCTCAAGATCGATCCCAGAGCTGAGAGTGATGTATAAATAAGGTCCTAGGTTTCTTGTACTTTTCTTGCTATTTGCGAAATATACCGTAAAGCTAAAAAAACAATAAAATAGAGTTTAATCTGGTTTAATAGTTTTATATACGTAGACATATTGGGGCTTCTTGTGGCACGTGTGACTGTAGGCACGACAGGTTTTGGGTTCGATTCCCACTCGAGAAAAAATGAAATATTTTTATTTTTTCGGTCTGGTGTCGAGGCAAAGCGCGACGTTAAGTTCCGTCACTCAACACTAGGCTCCATCATAAGGCTTTTATAAAAAGGCTTTTTAATTTTTTTGTTATACACAAAATTAAAAAAAATCTTTAAGATTATGTTATAGTAGCAAATTTTAAGCATTTTATTGACGCAACTTACGAAGTTCTCACGAGTGATGTCTTATGTAAATTATAACGATTATACGTAGATAAATAACAATCAGGGACGCGTAAAGTCATATTAATTTTATATGGTTCGTGGAGTTTTTGAACGGTGTTAGCCATAGGGAATTTATACCTCAATTTTAAAACAAATATGTTTAGTGTTCTAATAGATACTCGTATATGTACGTAACAATAACAGGATTTTTTTAGTTTTTCCACACATAACTGGGTAGGCAAAAAGAACCTTGTACTAAGATACTAGATTCCCTAAGACAACCTCAGTTTTGCTTATTCCTTAGCCATTTTGAGAATAGGAAGCTCCAAAATTCTTTTTATCGCAATACTTATCATATTCCATTGCGTGAGCACGCACGTTTACATACAGACAACCGATAATACATTTAAGTTATATACATATCAGCGTACGTTACTGTCTTAATACTGTTACGTTTTAGTCTGTAGAATACTATATATATGTATTGAACGGCGTTAAGTACCGCTACTCAACACGTAATGCCTCGAGAATACGGCGAAAAGTGGGGAAGGGAATGTTTTAATACTAGGTTCCCTCTGTGTGCGGGATACAGCGTGCAAGGGATTTATTTATTTATTTATTTATATATACTTAAATCAGCTTTAAAAAAATACGGCTTTACTCTCAAAGCCAAATAAGTTCAAGAAATCATCTTTCGTTCTATTATAAACGACAGAAGTAACTTTGTCGGTCTGTTACTCTTTTATGATGAAGCTGCTGAATTTTATTTAATTAAGTTTATTCCAAATAAACATGGAAAACTAGGATTGTATATACAGAGCGAATAGTGCTAAATGTTAAATGAATTTTCCCAACTCATCATATCTTTTTTTCGGCTTTTCGTTGGCTTTTGAGTTGTTTATAGCTTTATTCTGTATTGCGTATATAGCATGGTAGGCAGAGGGAACCTGGGAACTCAGTATTAACACTCTGATCAGACATTTCTGTCCCCACTTTACACCGAAAATATACCATATTTGTTTAAATGGAAATGTATGGAATTGGATATGAATCAAGTAGCCTATTCGTTAATAACACTATAGAGACCAAATAAATAAATATAAAGGCTGTAATAAAGACTTTAATATATTGTTTTCTAATATTAATATACGTGTATTATTTTAATGAAAAAATAATAATTTTAGAATATAGCATAATAATAACAATTTAGAGCTTTCGATTGTGTAGGATTAGAATAATAAAATATTTTACAATAGTAAGCAACAAACAAAGAACTGAATTAATATTAATAGTACAAATTAGGTATAATATAAAAAACAATCAATACATAATAATTGCAGGCGGAAGTGTAGGTTTAATAATTGTGAATTAGCTTAGATAATTTAAATATTCTATACTGTTTTTTTTTTGTTATTAATTCTTTTGAAATTAAAAGAGATTTGAAATTAAAAAGCTTGATTAAAATATTTATAGTATATTATAGAAAAATATATATAAAAAAATGTAGCGAACGAAGTTGAGTAGCGTCTGACTTCATTTTCCGGCGTTAAGTTGTGCTATTTAACACGGAATGTCCCGAACTCGGGCGAAAAGTGATGACCCGAATTCTAGATTCTTTCTGCCTGTCTTACTATAAATGGTATAACGCATTAAGCTCATTTAGGGGTAAAGTCGTCGTACCAGAGTAGGCAGAGGAAGCCTAGTGTTAATACATTTCTATCTCTCTTTACTCTCCGCCGGATTCTGGAGGCGTTTTTAGTAGCAAAACTCAATGCAGTGCTTTGCCTCGACACCAGAGAAAAGAATATATGTTTAAAAATTTAAAAAATACTTTCCCAACGTTTGGACAAGTCCAGTCCAGGCCATCAATAAATAATAATTTTATTTAAGTTCCATAATCTTTCAGTTAAAGGAAAAAAATAATGAGGAAACTCACCAGCTCTAACTATATCTGTCAATATAGTTTTTCCCGATACATTTTCCTGCTAATTGTGAGGGTAACCACAGAACACGAGTACGACGGCTAGTAGTAAATTCGCTAAATAACTCTCTTTCGTTCATGTAATAGGGCATAATATTGAGAAAACATTATAGAAACACCGTCGTCTCGTAGTGACATAGTGTGTTATTGTAAACGCGATGGTAGTGGGTTCGATTCGGGGAGATGGATTGTTAAATGTTATTCTCTCCTCTGGTTATGAGATAAACCGCGGCTTTGAGTCTTGCTATTTAATACATAAACTCTGTAACATTCTGCTAAGACTGGGAAACGGAGTGTCTTAACACTACGTTTCATATGCATACCCTGCTGCGGGATTGAGCGTGAAGTTCAAAAATGTATAAATATATAGTTACATATAGGACATATATATAACTAAGTTTATATGATAAACATTCTAGAATCTACATCTTAGCATTATCCTTTTGCATATTTATTATATATTTCCTTTCTAGAATGTATTGAGATTATAATTTTGTAAGTAATAGGCCTTATATATTTAAAAAAACAGATCAAATGCGAGTCGTATGGTGGGTGGCCACCGAGGGTTCTGTAACAATTTTAGGATAGGTCGACGAAAGTTGTCAAACTTAAGTAGCACTCATTTTGTAGTTATAGATTTGTCATGATTTATTTTTTACAAAATATCTAGAATTTTTCTTTACTTTTGGATTTTTTAGTTTATTTCTACTGCAAGTTCTCACTTTTAGGCAAACTTTATAACTGTAGGTCCACGGGAAACACGTTCATATGAAATGCAGTAAAGCGATGCTTCAACGAACGAATTAACTAAAAAGCTTTATTTTTTCAGTATTCCAAGAGATCTAGATATTTGATATTAATTTCGCATTGATACATACACGCGATCTCAACAAAAATCTCTTCACAGACGAACAGACGGACAGGAAACTGATTTTATATAGGGTTATGTTTTTACCTTTCGAGGTACGGAATCCTAAAAAAAATATTTTCAATTAGTCCCTACAATGTCAAATATAATGATATAGCTGGGCGTATAAAGTGTTCTCGTATAAATGAAGGGTCATGGTAACTGGTTACAAGTTAAATTAAAATAAATATTAACCGCGTTTCTAAAGTACGATTTTATTTTTATTTTATATATTCCGCACACAGAAAAGTAGACAGAGGGAACCTAGAGTTAAGACACTCCATTCTCCATTTTTTGCTGAATTCTAGAGGCACTGCGTGTTAAATGGCGAAACTCAACGCCGCACCGCTTCGACACCAGAGCAAAGAAAATATTAAATATTTCATTTCGTCGTCGAATGGAAATCGAACCTGTCCCATTTGGAGTAGCACTTAGCCCCTGCGCCACGACCTTCTCAAAGTACAACTTTAATTACTTAAATACATGTGCAAAATATAAAAAGCTTTCATTTACAAGAGACAGTAGTTCAATTACTTAATTTCTGTATGATTTAAGTAAATAAGCGATGTTTTTGAGCGGCGCGGCGAATGTCGCGTTGGCTCTACCTTTACTCTCAATTAAATTTGTCATAATTTTAAAATGTTTACAATAATAAAATAAATTTTTATTCATTTATACATACATAATAAAATAAGTGTTTTACATAATATAATATATGTTATTTAAAATGTCAGGTAGAGTTTATATACTTTATACCTTTGATATTTCCATTTTTTTTTCATCTCTAGCTTCTAATAATATTGATAGTGAAGATTGTAAAAAACTATTTTATAATAGAATTTTCTATACTTTTATATGTATTTTGTATAAACATAATATTTTTGAATTAATTTAACTTAAAGTACCTACGTAAACAATACGAATATAAAATATAAATGTGGCTATAAAATTAGCTTACAATTGTAAAAAAAAAACAGTATATTATTTTTTGTAGTAAAAAAGGTTTAGAAATGTATTAAAATATAAGAAAAAATTATAATAATAATAATCAAAGCGTTCTTAACGGCTTGACATGATAGCTGTAACGGTATCACACCATGAATTTCGCTTCTAATGACGTCATCCGCCGACAGATGGCGTCACTAAGCACGTTTACACAGATCGCTCTACAATTTTTCCTTATTACCTTTAACGCTGTTCCCGCAATTAGCAGGGAAGGAGACTTAGTGTTGAGACATTCCGTTCCCGTTAAGATACCATTTCCCGTTTTCTACCAAATTCTGTAGGCGTGTTAAGTGGCGAAACTCAACGTAATGAGAGAAGAAATGAAAATATTAAATATTTAATTTACTTGAGTGGTAATCAAACCTACAATTTATCGCCTTTACAGTATATTTGTGCCCTGCGCCATGACTGGCGTGCTCTAGAAACATTATCAGAAAAAGACTTCACTTGATAGCGTCTGTTAAAAACAATAATATAAACGCGAATATATTTATTCTTCATTTCTCACATTTAATATTCGTGTCATATCAATTGGTCAGCTACTTTCCGTTTGCTTAGAAAGAATGCGTGTTGGGTTATTGCACTTTTCTAATTCCAATAGAGACACACATAAAAATCTTCGCATATAGTTTTTCTATTTTTATACGCTGACAGTAAAATATAAAAGTCGTTTTATTATATTTTTTTAAATCAATTTTATTCTTTACAATATAAATTATAGAAAATACCACGTTTTACAAAGACTTTCTACATTCATATAAGCTTGAAAAAGGAATCTTAAAGAAAATTAAAATAAATCTTAATATTAAAAAGCCAAAAACTCGACGTTAAAATATATCAAAAATATATACAAATATATTATAAAACAAACAAAAACTATTATATATAATATATAATCAAATAATATATGTAAATATGTTTACGTAATTAAAATATATGGTAGATAGCATCAGCGTCAGTTGGAATGGACCAGTAAAATCTCGCAAGTAATTTCTTCTGGTGACCGGTTCTACTTATTCAAGTTGAACACTTCCAAGACGCTCAGGATAGTTTAACTCGACTATGGAGAATATAATATACGTATATTTATTATTATTGTTTGGAGAATCGCGAAATATTACAATTTTATGTATGTTTTATATTAAAAATTGTGTACAATGTGGGACGGAGTATCTTAAAACTAGGTTCCCAGGTTCCTTTTGTCCATTCCGCTACGTGTGGGATACAAGTGAAATTAAATAATATTTGTAAGTGTAGAGAAATGATAGTCGTCGTTTCATTTGCCATGATTTTACTTATTGAATAGAAGTTTTATATTTGTAAATTTTATTTAAAATATTTAAATTTAATTTTAATGATAATTAGCTTTCGGCTATAGCTTTTTCTTTGTAAACTCTAGTTTAGAAAATAGGAAATAAACACATGTTGTTCATAATATGTCCTAATAGTTACAATTTAAAAACATTTGTAAAAGCTTTCAGTACGTTAGAAATTTTGAGCTATTATTAATATAAATTCAGTGAGTTTTGCGTAATCTGAGTACAAATTTACAAATGAAGAAATATTAATAAGTCAATTGTTCTAATTTCTATTATTCTTATAGACTTAAATATATCTTTGAAAGCAGATTCTATCTTTTATACGTATCTATGAATGTTGACTTGAAATTCGGTAAATATTCATGTTGTATAGAAGAACTTTCTTTTAAAAGAATTTCACTTTTTTACATTTTTACACTATTCCT
>HE668071.1:0-14784 GCA_000313835.2 Heliconius melpomene melpomene | reverse complement strand
CTGGTACAGCGTGAAGCTGGCAACAAAAGTATTACATTTTTCAAGTAATATATTATAATTAAGGCCTAACTTTTAGTTTCATAACTTTCACAATAATTTGCACTGTGATTATTACATTTTCTTACATAACTTGTAAGTAAAAATAATATGAAAAGTATTCACTTTTCTAAATAAACAATTTAGTTACGGGTTTGGGTTCATATTTAGGATAATTTTGTTGTACTAAAATAAGGTAAATGTACTGTATAAAGAAATAATCTATTTGTATTTTACAATTCTTTTTTATTACAAGCTTCTTTTAGACTGTTGACTACTGACCCTGTTAATATTTGTGAAATCTTACAGGCACAATTTGACCCATACTTTCCAGTATCGATGTAGCTGAAATTTGGATTACATCATCAATTCTGATGACAAAGTCATCAATATTATTAAATTATCCAAAATCCAAAATGACCGCCGCAACAAAATGGCGGCTTTACAAATGTTTGCACAATCCATCTAATATGAGTATTAAATGAAAGAGCTTGATTTGTAAAATACAATACTCTGTGAAAAAAATCCAGAAAGCTTGTTTTTAAAAAGATTTTTTTAATTAATATTTTATATAATAAATTATATTAACTATAACTACTGAAAAATATACTCATATTGTAAATATAGATAATACTTATATCAGATTTGTATTAAAAAACTTATTTTTGTAAATATTTTTTAGAATAGACCTCAAAAAGGTCGTCGCAGTGTAACGTGTTAGTGGTTGTAGGGTCGATTCCTACTCGGGGAAATTATTTATTTTATTTTACCCCTCTAAAGCTAGCTAGCATAATTATTATATTTCAAGAAGAAAGTAGGTTGGGTTCGATTTTCACTATAGGTAAGGTTTATAATATTAAAAAAAAACTTGTTTCTTTGGTTAGCTTTTTCGAAATATAATATTTAGTTCTACTATTTAATACACAATGGCTCTAATATAGGTAAATAAAAAAAATAGGTTATTACTTTAACTAATATTATAAAATTGCATTTAACACTAGTATGTTTATGAAACAATATTAACTAAGAATATTTTTTATTTTTATGTAATTCATTATATAATTATTAATATTTTTATGGTAGATCTTTTAAAGTTATTTATTTATTTTTAATTAATTAATAGTTATTATTTAATTTTTACTGTAGAAAATATTATTTTCATAATAAAATTATATTGCTCACTAATAAGTTTAATGTAAATAGAAAAATAATAATATATATTAATCTGAACATGATGTATATAAAGTTTTAATAAAATATCTTAAGAAATATGTGAGTGGTTTCGATTCCTTTTAAAACTTAAGGGCAAATTTTTGAATTTACAAAATTGCTAAGTTATTTATTCGTAGTCACTGCTCGCAATCTATCAAGAAAATCTCGTTGTTCTCATTATTGTTTCACTAGTTAAGGAAATCCTTTCTTAGGGCTCCCCTACACTTCCTGACCTGCCTACAAGATAAAAACCAGTACACAAAGTGAGTAGTTGCGTTGTAGTTAAGATTGTAGACGATGATCGATCGATTTTCAAATCTTGACTTTGTTTAAACTATTCATTTATATTAATTTAATTATTTTGGTTAAATTAATTTCGCGCCTCTGAAAGGAGAATCGAAAATGGAAATATTTTTCTACACATATTTTTTTAAATAGGCTAAATTATTTTTACTTGCATCCTGTATTTCCATTTAAAGTACCTATTAATATCCCTATGTCCCACAAAATGATTGATTAATGAATTATACACTTATTAAAAAAACATAAAAATTTAAACTGACCTCATCACTTTATAAATGCCGTATCATAAATAAAAAAACTATGCTAATTAATTCTTATTAAAAATCGGTTAAAATGCTAATTTTATACATTTTTGTGTATAATTTATCAAATTTCACGCTACCATTTTGGACGTGCATCTCATACGGCGGTCGACTGCGAACGAATTTGAATTTTTGCTTTTGGTATTTTCAACGAATACAAGGCGTTTAATTGATAATTGTTGGTCCCGACCACCTACGCGATACATTGATTTATGTGTTATCACCGCCTGTGCTAAGGGGTGTCGAAGAAACTAAATCTTATAATTTTTGATGTTACTTTTTAAAAAATAACTTTTTATAGGAGAGGGAACCTAATGCTAAAACACTGTGTACCCCATGAGTATTTAAATTAAAACAAACATTATCTATTCAATTACTTATCTTTACATTTTATTTTCCATTTAGACTGAATTTGATGATGATGATGAGAAAATCATTTTTACTATGATATCCTAGATATATAGGATATCTAGGAAGCTAGCTAGTAAAAATCTACCTATCCAAGTTATGTATTCCGTATGTAGCTGGGTAGGCAGAAGGTACCTGGAAATCTGGTGTTAAAATACTCCGTTTCACGTTTTGAGTTGAATTCTCAAGGCATTATGTGTTGAGTGGCGGACCTCAACGCCTTACTTTGCTTCGTCACCAGAGCGAAGAAATGAAAATTACTCCATTCTTCCTAGTGGGCATCGAACTCACAACTGTCGCGTCGAAAGTCGCATCTTTACGCCACGACGGTTTTATTGAAATATAATAATTATTAAATAAAATATCTTAATCTATAATATTTAATAATTTAAAATGCGGCCCCTAAAATGAAGCTGCGTATTGTTTATCTATACAATATCTTATAAGCTGACCTCTATACAATATTCATTCGCGTAATTGAATTGCATCCATATACCTTAAGAGACGTTTATTAAATTACTTATATACATAATATATGGAAAAAATCCTTTTAGTTTCTGTTAATAATTAACAATTTTTCATTTCACGCAACATTTTATTAATTTTAATAGTGTAATAATTCAATTTTATATACATTTTTATTTTTGATATTGATCGATGATTTTGATTCATTGTTTAAAATTACATTTTATTGTTTTTTTATATATTTAGATCAATATTTTTGCTTTATTTATTTAATTTAAGGCCTTCGTGACGCAGGGGCACAAGGGTGTGACTGTAACGCGACGTTTGCGGGTTCGATTCCCACTCGAGGAAATTAATTATTACTTATTAATATTTTCATTTCTTCGCTCTGGCACCAAGACAAAAGCCCGGCGTTGATTTCCGCCACTCAACACGCGATGTCTCTAAAAATTCGGCAAGAAGTGGGGAACGAATTGTCTTAACACTAGGTTCCCTTTGCCTACCCTGCTATGTGCAGGATATATCGGGAAGCTAAAAAATTAATATATTAAAATGCACATCATTTCATTGAACCAAAACAACTCTAATAATACAGATACAAGTAACATCGTTTGAACTTGTCAAAATATAGATTAATTACCACGCTAGTTAAGCTGGGAACGTTTCATATAATTATATATCTAACTGTTATCTAGAACTGTTTTTTGAAGTTAAATAACGGTTAATTTAATCAATTATTGTATGGATATGTGATCGTGATGTTATTAATAATTAATTTAGATCGAATTACCTACGTTTTTTTGGATCGGCCTGAGAAAGCATTTTAGTTTGTGTTCTAAATTTTATTGCTTTGCTCTATATTATTGCTTTAGTAGTAGTATATTTGTGTTAGTAATTTATATTTAAATAAATTATTTAAGACATTAGAGCGTCCTGGCGTAGAGGCACAGGGCTTGACTTTAAACGCGACGGTTGTTTTAACGCTGCCCTCTCTTTCCTTACTCTGCGGGATATGCGGGATACTACGTGAAACTACAAAAATATAAAAAAAACCAAGGCAAATACGTAAAATCTCACACCAGACTACACAAACCAGTATAAAGTAAATTCCCTATAATAAACTCAAAGTAATATCTCAAATTCAATGATAGAGTATAACGAGCAAGTACCGGCCGGAAGTCACACAAAGCGTATAACGCTTACACGGCCCGCACTCGGTTGAGACGAATCATTTCATATATATTATTAGCATTGTAATTGTCATAGAGTATTTGGAAAGATGTTGTGTTGTATTGGATGTATTGTTTTTTTTTACTCTCTTTTTTAATGTCCACTTTTCGCATGAAGCTTTGAGCTTTATGATAAGTATACATAACTCAGGGCGTTAGGGAGATATGGTAATTAATGAAACTTATAGATTTTTTGACATTAGTTTTAATTATTTATTCATTATGTAAGTATCATTAGTTAGCCAACTTATTAAATACCTATACCTATAACCAATTTTTTCCTTGGTAAATTAAACAATCATTTTTTTGCCTTAATTATATATTATTAATATTTCAAATAACACTTGTGACGAAAAATATTTTTTCTTCCTTTAATAACAAGAACTCTCAGTTACAGCTACCGCACCAAACAAACAGTAGGTATATGAATACAAAAAAAAAACAATAAAAAATCTGTCTCCTAGAGAAAATTTCAAATAGGCAAAAATACATTAAAAACTACAATAATCCCTGATTTCCACTGGGGGTCTAACACAATGCCGTCATTGCAGGCGATCCATGATCACAGCCCCCCACCGGCCTCTAGCTACCAGTGTTACTTAGCTTGACTAATTGTAAGATAAGTTTATCGCTGCTTGGAAATATATTTTCTGCACTAAATCATTTTAAATTGTGCATGATTTCTTGATGAGTAATCGGAAAAATTATTGTTTCTATATAAAATTTTAATGAATTCCACCACTCAACATGTAATCCCTTGAAAATTCGGCGGAAAGTATGGAATGCTAAGTGTTTTAACACTACTTGTATCCTTTGCCTTCCCTGCTGTATGCAGGATACAGCGTGAAGATTAAAAAATTAGGCTTCGCGTTCTGGTAACTTGCCAAAGTGCGCAAAATACATAGACATAAAATATATCTCAATTTCTAATTTGAATTTAAACCCATCAGACAGACGAGCACCCACCTGCACTCCACCTCAACCACTAAGTACTTAATCTCGTTACGTATATTTCACCGGGACAGACAGACGAACATAAATAACGCGAAACCGCAATTAATATCGAGATCTGTGCCACAAAAAGGGCAGCATCAACCTGTAGAGAACATGAAATATAGCCCCCTTCTCCGCGTAAACGTGGAATTATGCACCATCAATACAACAATCGTTCGCGGTAATCTGTTTCCGTTCTGAACATCGATTGAGTTTCTTAAAATACGAGTACTTATGAAAGGGCTACTTTAAAGATGTTGTCAACTTTAAATTTTAATATATAAGTATATAGTTAAATGCCGTCGTCTTGGAGCGGCATAGTGTCTGACTGTAAGCGCGATCGATGGTTGTGGGTTTGATTCCTTGTTTTGACGCTGCATTTCTTCACTCTGGTAACAAGATAAAGAGCGGTATTGAGTTCCGTTACTCAACACGCAATGCGTGAATTCGACAGAAAGTGAATGAATTATTTTCAATTCCTTGCTCTGGTAAGAAAACAAAACCGCAGTGAGTTCTTTCTTTATTAGTAGTCTAAGAATAAATACTTGTATCTTCACCTTTACAAACCTACATTTTGACAATGTATTGTGTGTTAATTTTACCTTTTGAACGAAATAAATAAATGAATACTTCCAATCTAGATGACCTATATGCATGTATGTACCATTAAGCGATACATATCTGTCGATAATGTTTTTGAATGCAAATTTATGTACATTTCTGCGTACTTGTGATTTCTCTCATCTCTGCTTTTTTGATGGAGATCGAATGACTTAGTATTATGAGTCTTCTTTCTCCACTTTAAGCCTAATTATATATATATTGTAAACTATTGTTATATATAAATTAAATACATATAATATATATTTTTATAGGTGAACGCAAAATTTTAATGGGACATTGACTTGCGATTGACTTTTTTTGCCAGCCAGCCATTTTCATATTGTGTAATATTTATCTCTTTTTGTACCATATAACCTCTTTCTTGAAAGAAGCGAAGCGATTAGTGCTCAACTGGCACGTTCGGAACGCCACAGATAAGGAACAGAACAGAGATATTGCATTTACATTAACGGAAGTCAACGCCTCAGGTTAACTTAGGAAATGAAAATAATTGAAACATAATGGTTTCGAGAATGACACGGAGATATCGATGATACTGGAAACAGATCACGTAAAAAAACCAAGACCTGCCCCTGAGGACAGGTATGAAGAGATTGATGACGGTGGACGAGGCGAAAGAGGTATGCAAAAACCGTATCATAAGCAAACTCCCTGGCTACTTCGCTATGAATAAAGCGTGAAGCTTAAAAAATAATTTTGTTGAGTAGGTAACGAACCTTCAGCCATTACGCTAACTGTCAGACACTGCTCTACTGCACTTGAGTGGCTAATGCATGTACATTGTATGTAGATAACAAGCTTTAACACTCGAGTTTATGACGGCACTTTATATAACTATTTAAATATGTAATAAAAGTAAATTCTGTGATGCGGCGAAAGTTACAAGTTGAATGTCGCGGGTAAATGGATATATAAAATATATAAAATAGATATATAGATATATAAAATCAATATTATAACATAATATTGATTTTTTAGTATTTTTATCTTAAGCTACGTAATTCCTTATCATGTTTTAAAATGAATGTAACTGTTACGACGTTAAAATACTACATATTTCTTAAATATTTTTATATTGTAACACACATTTAGAATTACAAAAATATAATAAATAACAGGCCGTTGTAGTGCAGCGGCACAGCGTATGGCTATGAACATAGTGGTGTGGATTCAATTTCGACTTAAGAGACTAAATCTGAAGTAATTATTTTATTTGCTCATTCTGGTGTCAAAACAAAGCGCGTCTTTTAGTTTCGTAAATTAACACGTAATATGTAATAGGAACCGAAAAGAGGCGTGAGCTTTAATCTCGCTACCGCACGTTTAACTCTTTATACTTTTTCTAAAGTCCTACCTAGGAAGCCACTCTCTGTATACCGCTAACTTATACAAAAACTGGTTTAATTCAATCATCAAAAGGTCACTTGGAAGGCACCCACTATATAAATAAATGTACTTACTCTGATTTACAAAAAAGGGTCGCAATTGTTTTTAAAAATTATTGTCACGAGTACACATTTTTCAGCATTGAAATAAGGTTATTATCTTATTGTAGCCGAGTTAAGTGAATTTATACGTTCATTCAGTTATAAAGTACTTACAAGGTGTCTTTTTTTCTCTTTTTCGTATTGTAAGTAATATATTGTTACGGTAACTGTAAGTGTATTAACTTTATAAAGGAGGAATGGAGAGATGCTTTTTTTCGGAAAATTTTTGGGTAATCAGAATGTCTCTTTGAAGGATTTGCTCTACAGTTTACTGCTTTTTCATGCAGAACTTATTTCGAAAAATGCCAATATATTTACTTTGTCTACAAGAAAAATAATTAATTCTTAGTCTCGTAAGTATCGAACCTATAACGTCGTTTATACTTACACACTATGCCACAATTGCCATTAAAACTTTGTCTTTTTCTTAGCTTCCCGTTGTACCCTGTACATAGCAGAGAGAACCTGGGTATCTCGTCTTAAGACCTCTGTTCTCATTGGAACAATTCCATTCCCCACTTTTCGGCACACTCTTAAGGCCTTTTTGCCTCGTTACCAAAGTAAGGAAATGAAAATATTACTTCAAATATAAATGAAAATATGAAATTTTTCATTTAATCTTTTTTATTCTAATGAAAAATTAAAAGTAGATCGTATAAAAAAGTTGTATGTTACATTTATAAAAAACAAAAGTAGAACGCACAAAAAAGCTATCAGTAAGCTCCCCCAAATAAATCAGTAGCGTAAATCGGATTTAAGCTCGTAATATGTTACGACTCAAAGCGATTGTAGTCAAATAAAATACACTGCCTTGCGCTGGATCAAGATACGTCTTTAGGCCAATATGAATTGGCTAGTCTAAGAGGCGGCTGGCTAAAAAAAACATGTTTTAAAATATATAAAATATTGAATTTGTTTTTTTTAAAGATTAGTATAAAAATGAAGAAAGTATGATATTTTTTACTCTAGTAATAAAAAGAATTGCAAGATTATACAATAAATACTCAGTCAAGTATTAAGATATTAATTTCATTTGTTTTATTATTATAATTTTCTTGCCGTCCTAGTGTTCTTTTAAATTGAGCCAATTGTAAAATTTTCTAGAATCTCGTCACAAATTATCTTTTGTTGTTAGCAATTTTTCAGCAATCATAATATATAGGCCAGTCACTCCCTGGCCTATAATCCTACATTGGCATCCCACATTGGCCAAAGCTTTAAAGTCAAGATTATATCATGCTAACTTAATCTAACGTATAAACATGCCGAGTTCAACTTTGCAGCGGGGATTTATTTGAATCGCGTATTAATCAATGAGTAAAGTAAACAGAAAGCTATTATTTTCAGGATTTGTATTACAAGATGGTCATGGCACAGCATCTGATGGTAAAAGCGATAGTTCATTGCATGCAAAATGTATGTATACGTTCGCAAATTTAAGTTTGTTAATTTTATGTACTTTCCGTTGGCATACAATCCTGAAATTGGTCCGGAGCTCGGTATGTGGCATTTCTCATGTTTTGTTTTATTTTATTATAGAATAGATTGAACCGATCGTCATATTCAAATATTATCCAATTCCAACATTGTTACATACACATACATTGAAACAAGCTATTCAGTCGAAACCGAAATCAACGTTCGATTTTGGTCTGAGGTTCGGCTGAAACCAAAACCAAATCTGCCAGTCACTAACGAATGAATGAACGAATGAACAACACGTCTTGTCAAACTAACAAGCCTCTTATTTTGAACTCGGTTAAAATTATCTTTACTTGGTTACTACATATACATATATACTGAAACCCACAAAACTTTGAAATGTTTAGCAAAATAGTAATTTCCATACAATCCATAAAGGTGTAATAAAATCATAGTAAATGCCTTCAAGAACCAGATTTCCAACAAAATGTGTCCATTGACAGACACCGATTGACCTCCCCGTTTGACGCCGAATGGAATTCACAAAACGCAATAACGTGTGCGCGTTTCCACTGAAATACTTTTGTTATAATTTAGGAAATGATAAATTATATTATTTAAAAAAATTTGTTTTAAAGTGGGATATGACGGTTATGGGTTCGAGTTCCTCCCAGCGTAATGAATTATTTTCATTTCCTCGTTTTGGTAACAAGACAACACGGGACGTTTAGTATTACCTCCCAATGTTCCGAAAATTGGAAGGAAACTGGGAATCGGAGTGTCTTAACAATAGGCTACAGCTATCTACCCTACTATATGTGCTTTCAGCGTATCGCATTTTTTTAATAAAGAATCCTAATAATAGAAAAAAACAATAATAACAATGCGAATAAGCCCCAACTCTACACATCCAAGCAACGAGTGAACGAATCGATTCTACTTGTTACATAAACAACATTTAGTGGGTAGCGACCGTGAGAAGCGCCTGAACGCTACCATTGCACTACCCATTGTTGGTTTGTACGACAGGTTGTTACAGTTACGGAGTATTTGCATTTGTACGTATGTATGTGTACGATAATGAGATTTGATAAAGCTTTTGGTTTAATATTTTTTTAGAAAACGTAGCGAGATTTGAATCTGCACCTCTTGGAAATCGTTCAAGTTGCTCTGATCACTAAGCCAATTCAAGTTCTTGTACGTTTGTAGTTACTTACTTTTAGTTTTTTAGCTATACTCTGTTTTTACACGTAACAGGGTAGGCAGAGGGGAATCTCTGTGTTTCCACCTGGGAACCTCGTGTTAAGACACTTCGTTCCCCTTTCCCCACTTTCTCCAATTTTTGAAGGCAGTGCGTGTTGAGTAGCGGAAAGAGCGTAGAAATGAAAATATAAAGTTCCGCGAGTGGCAATCGAACCCATAATCTGTCGCGTTAACAATCACCCTTTATACCCCTGCGCCACGACTGGCCTCAATTCAGACTGCTACTTACTTAACATTAAAATATGTTTATAAATACAATAAAACATGGAATCGTTTGTATTTTGTATGAATTGCTCATTTCAGTCAGCAACGTTTACATCAAGGCTTTGACAAATGATTGAAAGATTGATCTTATCAGCTCGCGCTCGATATGTGGTGCGTTTCTAATGTCGACGTGTGCTTTGGTCTCACATGCATTTGTATTTAAATAGTAATATTGATAAGTTTGTTATATTAAATAATTTTATTATAATAGTATAATAAATGTTTTTACAGTATAATTAGGTCGTAGGTTCTGTTTACATTTGAGTCTATTATTTGGTCTCGGAAATTGAGCGAAAAGTGTTGAAGTACGAATCAGTTTAGCCTAGTGTTGCCCCTCTGTAAGGAAAGAAATTAAATATTTAATATTTTCATTTTACTTTACCCGCTCTGATAGCGAGGCAAAGCGTGGCATTAAATTCCCATACTGAATTCGACGGAAAGTGGAGAACGGATGTCTCTGGAGGAAATGGCAATGGATTGTCTTAAAACTAGGTTCCCAGGTTCCCTCTGTCTATCCCGCCTATGAGTGATATAAAGCCAAAGCTAACAAAAAATATAATTTCTCCTTTACACAGATATCATAAAGGCATTAGTAACTTAGATTTCCTAGTACCAATCTATCAATGGTTGATAGATTTATATCTATCTGACAAATGATTGAGCGATAGATGTTATCTTATCTTATCTATTTATTTGCTCGACATCTGATGCGTTTCGCACTTTGATTGGTATACGTTCTCACATTAATTTCAAAAGTTACTGGTTGTATTATGTAAGTATATAATATCTTATAAACTGATGATCCCATGTCTTGAAAATTAGGCGGAGAGTTGTCGAATGCAGAGTCTTAATAATAGAAACTCACTTAGGTATCACCTTACTTCTAAGTAAAAAATTATAAAAATAATGTAAAGATAAAAATAATAATTTGTTATGATAGGTAATAATTGTGTAAAATATAATTTATATATATGATAAGAACATTAGATATAACAAGAGGATGAACAAAGATAAGGACCAAAACAGCTGTGGATTTGATTCCCATTGAGGGGAATGAATTGTCTTCATTACCTCGCTCTAGTAACAAAACAAAACACGAGTTAGAGCCTTGCCACTTAACACGCAATATGTCTCAAATTTCACGTAAGATGAGGAACGGAGTGCCTTATCACTATGTTCCTTCTGCCTTCCCTCCTATATTAGAAGAAGCGAGAAGCTGCTTTTGTATTCATTTAATTTTATATGAAAACTTTCAAATAAACGTCTACATACTTACCCCAACATAGCGTACTACTTTCGCTTCGCACTTTAATAACATGATTATGAAAAAAAGTTTTAATTGTATCCTGTAGAATGCACGAGCCATAATTATCTCCACAATGCAATGCTAGTTAGTTCAAATACCAACTTTCTAGTGTTCCTAGAAAAAGGTTAATTAAAAAAATATCTGTATCGATTGCATCCAACTCGAAATAGCGTCACGGGAGGCTCGAGCTTTGGTGTAAAAGCTGTATACACTGACAGAGTTATTAAAAGGTTTATTAAGTTTGGTTCACATTCACATCTATCCTGGATTCAATAGGGAGAAGAGGAGGAAATTGATAAAGAAGTAGTATATCTCTACAATATATTATATATTAGGCCATTGTGGTGCAGGGACAGAAGTATGAGACTGTAAATACGACGGTTGCTTGTTCGATTCCAACTGAGGCACGGTTTTGGATTCCGCTAATACGTAATGCCTTCAGATTTCCGTCGGAAAGTGGGGAATGAACGTTTCTTAATGGAAACGTAGTGGCCTAACACTGGGTTCTTAGGTTCCCTTGAAAATTCATTCTCTCGAATGGAATCTAACCTACAACCGTCACCTTAACACAATAGCCTCAAATTAAAAAAAGATAGAGTTCTTATAATTGGTCAATTATCCGTCTGTACACACCTTTATGCAATTCATACATACATTGATAATGTAAAACGGTAACTCAGCACTTACTAATGAAGCTGCAAGAGGAATCCCGAGTCCGATTTATATTTTCTTTTAATTGTTTTAAGTGAAGGAAATTGATTATTACATAGATTAAGGAATGTTGATACTGTTAGTATTGAAAGTTCATTAATAATGCTTAGATTACAGGTCGTGGCTGTAAACATTACGAGAGTGGATTTGATTCCCAATCGCAGGATCAATTATTTTCATTATTCTCTCTTAATTATCTACTATCAATATCTTTGTCTTCGGGTAGCGTTGATTTCCCAAGCAATGTCTCGAAAATTGGGCGGAAAGGGGAGACCAAAGTGTTTTAACTCTAGGTTTCATCCGCCTATCCAGTTACAGCGTGAAGCTAAAAAGAAAATTCTTTGGTGGAGAGCTCTATTAAGAACAATTTTTGGCTAAGATTTTTCGATTAAATTGAGCTTTTTTTTTGTAGCTTCATTAGTTATTATTTTTTTTTCTCCGAACCCACAACCATCGCGTTTACTACCAGATGATGAGACCACGATGGCCTCAGTCTTTTTAATAGTCTTGGTATTTTTAACATGAGTTATTATAAAAAATTTCGAAAGCAATTAACATTTTGGTTTTATATTGAACCATTAACTCATACAGGCGACAGATTACTGTAATTACGTGTTTGGTCTTTAATCCGAATGGCCGTGACTTTAAAACATGATATAATTAAAATTATGTAAATTTATGAAGAATGTAATTTTTTTGTAGTTTTACTTTTTATATATAAATAGGATAGGCAAAGAGAACCTGTCAGAATACGTTCACCGATTTCCATCTGAATTCGAAATATAGCGTGTTGAATGGCGTAACTTAACGCCGCGAATTGAAAGGAATGTTTTATTCAATTATGATAGAATTCTTAGGTCTTAAACGATAAATTAACTTAGGCTCCAGTAATTATTTTATATTTGATATTATACCCTGCAACTTTTAATCTTAGTCAATAAATAGACTTAAGACTTTTTAACATTAAAAGAATTTTAGTACTATTTTTAATTCGAACCACTAGTTCCTGAGATTCGAGCGTACAACCAAACAAATTCTTGAGCCTTATAATATTTGTATTACCTACATACATATATGTATGTGTATATAAGTGTATTTCCATACATGGACCCGCGAGTGAGGATGAGTTGACCCATGATATATCCCCTTATTTACATTCACCGCGACAGGGTGCTCGCCGCTACAATATATGGATTTGAACTTACGACTCTACATTTGCAAGTTATGGTATACCTATGTGTATTCCTAATACATACATAGAGCTTACATGTACGTACATACTTTTAATAGATAAATATTATATGGTAAGACAAAACACAGAGTTTCACCATCGAACCCGTATAGTGTCGAAAGTCTCTTTTTTTTTAATTATTAAAATAGTGAGGACAGTCGTGACGCAGGAGGACAAGTGTTTGACACTAAGCGTGACAACTTGTGGGTGTGATTTCCAGTGGAGGGAATTAAATATTTTATATTTTCATTTCTTAGGTTTGGTAACCAGACAAAACGCGGCGTTTAGTTCCTCAACATGCAATGCCTCCAGAATATGACAAAAAGTGGGGAAAGGATGTGTCAAATTGGGGTAAGGAGTGTGCGTGATACAGCATGAAGTTAAAAAAAAATTAAAGAGAAAACTCAGTGTAAGGATACTCTTTTCTACTTTCTTTGCATGTTTCATAAAAACAAAAAAATGCTTCAAGTGAAATAAGTTTTTCCTATAAAGACCACCGAAAGCGACTCGTGAATGTTGTAGACGATGTTAACAATTATCTTTTAAGCATTTCAACGACTACAATAATTTTTTATCACTCTCAAAACAAACAATCATTTAAATTTTACCAAATTATATATTTAAGGCTTCTGAGAAAGTTTAAATTGCTTTTATGTATAATATTATACTACCCTGACATTTTGTATGTGTTATGTTTTTTTTAGGTTTCAAGTTCTTAACATAGGAGGATAGGCAGAGAGGACCTAGGAACCTAGTGTTAAGACACTCCGTTAAGATAATTCTGTTTCCCTCTTTCTGTCAAATATAGACGGTATTGCGTTTCCCTGCTCTGGTAGACCACCACTAAACACGCAATGTCTCGAAAAAATCTGTGGAAAGTGGGGAACGAAGTATCTTAACACTATGTTCCCTTTACCTACCTTACTTCCCGTTCATATATCTTCAGTTTCACACACAATGAACATATTATCTATCTATATATTTAATTCAATAAGCGAAGCAATGAATTAACACTAGTATATTATAATGATACATTCCCTAAACGGTTTTTTTCTTGTATAATTCGATTGGCGCGTTCAAAACGCGTTGTGACCTGCTTCGGAGCCATCTTCAAGAGAAAATAATTTAATTTTACTCATAAAAGATCAACTTATGCTGGTTTATGTAATTTTTGTTTGAAACCTTTCTTTATACGTCGATCCGTCGTTATTTTTAAAGGCTATTTTAAATCACCGCCACATTAATAATACTATTTAATTTAGCTTTAACTCTAGTAAACCTCAAGCTGCTTCCCGTATAGCAAGGTAGCCAGAGAGAACCTAGTAGAACATTCCGTTCTCCATTTTTTATTTCTCTGTATTGTTAAACAGATTTAAGTCGATGAAATTTCTCCAAAATTTGATGTAAAGTGTGGAACTGCTCTTTTTTGCTTTCTTTCTATTAAACATAGTGATCTTAACATAAAATTTCAACTATAAGCAGGTAGTTATACTATAAAATTTTTATATACATGTTTTCGGGTTGTAAA
>HE668069.1:0-14256 GCA_000313835.2 Heliconius melpomene melpomene | reverse complement strand
GAAGCAATTGTTAATAACCGATTTTATTACCATCTCTCATAATGTAAATATTTCTGCTCCAAACATCGAATCGGCACAAATAACTTCGAGTGATGAAAGTGAATTCGAACCTACGATTCCGAAAAAAAGAATGAGAGTAATTTCTGACAGTGTTTCCGTAATATATTACATATTTTAACCTGCCAATGCATTTTATTTTTATTTCTGTGTACACTTAAAAATATTGAAAAAAATCACAACTGTTAAATAGCAAAATTATGCATTTTCTGCAAACTTTTCGATTTACACGGTTTTGACTTGAAAAATTTTAATTTTCGATTTACACGGTTTTCTCAGGAACGTATCTACCGTGTAAATCGGGGGATAGGTGTACTTAATTTTTTTAAAGCTTCACACTGTATCTCGCACACAGCACGGTAGGCCGAGGGAACCTGGTGTTAAGAGTCTACGTGAGTCACGTCTACCCGAATTTTCGAGACATTTTCACCATTTTACAAAAAATCGTTACAAGTCGTACTTAGGCACGGACGCGTTGTCGTCGGCGTGCTGCCAGCTGACCATGACGTGTCCGTTGGGCGACAGCCACGCCATGACGGCGCGCGGGGGCTCCACCTCACCGCTGCGGAACATCGAGCACGTGTGACTCGAGCCTTTTTCTGATGCCTGGTGGGTTAAGTTATTTGAACATATAAAATTCAAACAAATAAATTGTAACTGATCGCTGTGATATACAGGATATAAATGAGAGTCTATTATTAAGGGGATCTGTCAATAAAATAGAATCCAAAACAATAATAGTCACACAATTATCCGTTTTTACAATTACATTTGGCCATTTATTTATGCGTTTATGCACGCTAATTTCAGAAATAACGTAACCATTTCTAACGCAGTTTTCACTATTGTACTTTGGTAAGCTTCCCTTTAACATTTAATATAAGTTTTATCTTAATCGGTTTATAAATAAAACAATACATCAATGTAAAATGTTTTTTTTCGTAAAATTGCTACAAAATAACTGTTTTATTGAATTGAGTCTGTAATGTATAAATACTATCTTTAAAGATATTATAACACGAATGTAATTTAAGCGGGCGAAGCTGCGAGCGGGTCGCTAGTACTAAATAGAAATAAAAAACAAATACTTACGAATACACAAATATTAAACCGAGCGCCGATGGGAACACCTTCAATTAAATGCACGAGAGACACGTTCTTGCTTGACTTTAGCTCGTAACGACTGACTTTGTTGTGTGTTAGCTCTGTTATGTCCAGCTATATAAATAAACATATGTAAAAAAATACTTTTAAACAGTCCAAACTTAATGCAATTAATAATGTTCATACAAGAAATTAATTCATAAAAGAAAAACAATCTAAATATTTGGACCTAGCCCATGAGATTACCGCCATGTGGGATGTCAATGCGACTATCATTGTGCCGATAGTGGTTTCGGTTAACGGTCTAATAGCGAAAAGCCTCGACCAACACCTTAAGAGGCTATCGCTTAGCTGTTGGATCAAGAACCGGATACAGAAGGCAGTGTTACTTGAGACGGCACGTATTGTGCGGCGGTTCCTCTCTCTGGAGCCCTAGCCACCGATGGCTTGGACCCTTGTCCCGCCCTCGGAAGAGTGGTTTTTTATATTTTTAAATGTATCTTTTTTATAATAATTTATATTTAAAAATGTAAAATTGATTCACATATTTAATAAAAGTATATTCAGTTCATAATTAATTCTTATTATATGTTGTTAATATAAAAAAAATATATGAAAATAAAAATTTTAAGTAATGATTAAGTATATAATGCAGTTTAAGTACAAAAAACCGGCTATATTTAGATGCACATTAGCGCTCACCGTATATACCTGAACTCCTCTCAAATAATCGAATCGAATTCGAATTCAATACGATTCTACTAGTTCTGCCTTCGAAGTTCGTTAAAAAAAAATTACAATAGTTCTAGACAGGCCGAAATCAAGAAGCAAATTATAGACAGATATTGTTTTTTGAATTAAATTTAATTTTAATAATAACTTGCGTACCCTATAAGCTACTGGCTCTTGTATGACATCACAATTCGCTTTCCACAAGATCTGCAGTTCACCCTTCTGAACATCGAATATAAAGTGTAGATCCTTTACAGGTGCCCTTAGTAACAAACAAAGAAAATTTAGCTATTAAATAATTGAACAGATAATATTAT
Source organism: Heliconius melpomene melpomene (assembly GCA_000313835.2). Classification (NCBI taxonomy): domain Eukaryota; kingdom Metazoa; phylum Arthropoda; class Insecta; order Lepidoptera; family Nymphalidae; genus Heliconius; species Heliconius melpomene. Next base: position 12,046 of record HE668069.1, on the reverse strand, counting down.
AACAAATAAGATTGTCTATATTTTGAAGTTGTACTATATATTTGAAAAAATATTTAGATCTATAAAATATAAAAAACCAATACATACTTAGCATTCTCTCGCGTTATAATTTCCTTCATGGCGAAAGGTCCTCCGCGCAGCCCTACTATGAACATATAACTTTCGCACGCGTGCAATCCTTCTATTAGTACACTTGTATTCTTCGTTATCATTTGTGTTACTGTAACAATAAATGTAAAACTATATATAATTATCATCTAAAAACACGTCACATCAAAATTTCTAAAGTATGCTTACATTTAATATAAAAGTATTCTAAAAAAATATCAATTGACAAGGAAAGCATGAAAGTTATATTTTTTTAGGCAAATACATCGGTTTGTATTTTGAAAACAAAATTTTATTGTTATACTTTCATATAAAATACACAAAGTATAGAGAGTATTTACTATTACAAATAAAAATAAGAATTAAAAAAAAACAACTTACCATTATTCTTCCACTCAGGCAAATGAATGTAATTCACTTCATATTCCAATTCCTTGTTTTTATATCTGTAAGCGGTGGGCGCAGACCAGGACACGTGTACGGAAGTGCGTTTCTCCTTAAGTAAGACCGCAGTTACGTTAAGTTTTTCATCGGGAACCCCTTCAGTTTTTAATGGTATTGTGAATGGATCACCCATTGTTGTGTTTTTGTATGCTCTAATGTCAATGTAGACTGTGATGCCGGGTGGGAGATTTGTTACTGAAATTAGATTATATACTTGTTAAGCATATACGATGTTTATATATATTTTGATTGTCTATAGGCATTTATATCCGGAAAATATATTATTTATTGCAGATTTAAAATATGCAGCATTCTTTTAAATCATAAAGATTTTTCCATGCTAGAAGCAAATTATGAAAGATTTTTAAAAAAATCATACGTCGTTAGTCTCATATGTGCTGTATGACAAAATGTCTGTAGATGGCTGCGCAGATTTAATTCTATTTTTACATTTGATTATTTGCTCCTCTAGTTAACAATGCGTAAAATTTCAGATAACGTAACTTGAGAGCGCCCACGACTCATCGACCGTACTGTAAATATGACGCTTCGTTGTAAGCACATGCACACAAGCGCACAATTTCGTACATACAGATGCCAACATTCGTCAGCAACAGTAGTACATATGACATGACGTCACGTCACGCACACACTCACCGTTGAGCGCGTTGTCGGCGGTGCGCATGACGTCGCGCGTGCTGTAGCCGAGCGGCAGGCGCAGGTGCACGGCGTACCCGTCGACGCCGCGCAGGCGGTGCCAGCGCAGCGCCACGACACCGGGCGCAGGGCGCGACACGCTCGCGTTCACGATGTCGTCCACGTCGCTCACCTCGTCGAACGTCATGTTCGCTATCGGAGTTGATTGGGACGTGAGAGCGCCGTTCGTGGCTGTCACCTATTTGTATCATAGAAAATATTATTTATGGTTATAACCATTATATTATGGTATGGGAGACTGTTGAGTTACCCCCTAACACGCAATGTCTACAAAATTAGGTAGAAAGTAAGAAACGAAGTATCTTACCTCTTGGTTATCCCTTAACGCCATGCTATACGGTAGAAACAGCGAGAAGCTAAACAAACATTTTATTTTCTCCATTTCTCTTTCCCTTTCGCTTTTCCTTTTTAGGGACACTATTAGATCAATGTTAAAACCCCATTTTATTTATCTAAACTTGCAATATCATTATTGGTTTATATTAAAATATTCCATTAAAGTTTAAATCATGATTATGTGGACTTGTATGCCAAATTCAACATATTACGAGAAAAATAAAACTTTCAAAGGAACGTGGGTGTTCCCCAGAGTACCTTAAAGCCTGCCTGCCTACCTTGCTATATGCGGAATATCGCAAGTTAAAATAAGAAATAAATAAAAAGAAACATACCCAAAACGAATAATTCTTGTTTGGCTTAAAGAATCCCTCCAGCACAATGGACATAGGTTTATTATCCTCTGTGGCGGGAATCAGTCTTTCTATGGGCGGCAATGGCGGTACGTAATATACTGTGTACGAATGTATAACACCGCGGGGTTCCGCTGGAGGGTCCCATATTAGATTGACTCGTCTGCCTACCATTTGTCGTACTGTTAAGCGACGAGGTGGAGATGGTTCTGAAATCAAAATGTACATTTGAATATTTTTTTTTGGAAAATCCATTCCTTATTTAAAAAATATTATTATTGTACGTAGTATTTGTATTAACGATATCTCATCTAATACATATTAGATTTATAATATTAATTAAATTCAACTGAAGTCAACACCACGCTTTGTCTTCTCAACGGAACTGGGCAACGAAAATAGTTCATTCTTCCGACTGGGAATTGAAACCACAACTTTCGCGTTTACAGTCAGATGCTGTTCTATTGCGCCACTAAGGAAATATGTACATAGGGAAATATTACAAAAATATTTTTATTCATACGTGAGCAATATCTAAGAATACATTGTATAGTGAATTTATTAAGACCAAAATGTATATAAAAAATAAACTGCATACCTCCTTCTCCAGTCACAGTAGAAACATATTTATCAGATCTGTATATCTTTTTGGTCCTGCTGTCCTGGATGTATACTGTTACATTATATTCGGTAAACGGCTCAAGTCCATTGAATCTTAAATAGAATAAAATTAATATATATATAAATCGCTCTATAATACTTATTATACACTTGGAAGATTTTTTTATATTTAAAACTAGCGTTTACGTTTGCCACGATGGCCAAACAACTGTTTTACTTCACTTTACTTTTCAATTTCGGTATAGATTTTCTGATCTAATATTATTAGAACACGTAAATAATTCAAATAAATACACAAATAGTAGAGTGGGTCACTATTAAATAATAAAAAACAAATGACAAGTCTACCTATAAACACTTTCATTGGTCCAAGTCATATTTTTCCATGTTCCTTCACCAATCTTAGATATAGATGGCAAGAAGTTCATTACAACAAGCTTTTGTTGCGGCACCCAACACGATATTAGGAAACTGGTCGCATTTATTGAGAATTGATCCACCCCAATGCTTATAGACTGAGAAATAAAACATAATAATTATTATTTATTACTTAACAAAATCAACTTAAAAGATAGAAATAAAATTTAAGTGTGTTAGTCGATAGTTTAATTCCTATCAGGAAAATATATATATTAGAAAAACACTTTCACTTCTTACAAATGCGACAATGATGGAAAAGGCAGAAAGTGGATAATGAAGTGATTACACCTCAGGTAGTGGGTGGCTGATGGTGATAGAGTTATTAAACCCACACCACACGTATAATGCATAAGAGTAAAAAATCCATATAAATAAATAAAAAAAATATAAATGTGAATGTTTATAATGATGAATTGAACTTGATTGATGAACAGATTTAGATGAAAGTACCTAAAGTTACAGTAGCTTATAATTTAGAACACACAGGCAAAAATTTATGTAAAGAGTTATTATATTTTGGATATAATATAACAATAACTCTAAGCGGGTGAAGCCGCGTTTAGGTCGCTAGTAATACACACGTTATAAAATGTTCCTTTATCTTCATTAGTACAATTGGCCTCGTCACTGCCATCGTAGCAGTCTTGATGCCCGTTACACACTTTGACTTGCCAGAGGCATTTGAGACCATCGTCGCATTGGAAGTAACGAGATGGACAGCTTGATACGTTCCTGTGTTTCTGTTTGAAATAAAATAATTTTAATTAAAACTTTACATTTCATGTTATGTCAAAAATAAGTAAATGATCCTAATAAAACTCAAATGTTTTACAAAATAATAAAATGTAAGTTTCTCAATATTTCAATTCCTAACTATATAGTGACATATTATGTAAATTGTAATTATGAACTAAAAAATGTATTAATTTGAAATGTTGCCTTCAACAACCTTTAAGTTTTCAATAAATACATATTTTTACATTTTCTTTCAAACAACTCCATAAAGATTTTTACAAAGTTTTATCACCTAAACACAATAAACGAACACCTACAAATCTAACTACATTAAAACCTTTAAAACAACATACATATATCAGGTGCAAACTAACACGAATCACGTACCGCTCCACAATAAACCTCATCACTGCCATCAGCGCAGTCGCGCACACCGTCGCACAGTTGCACGTCGCGCACACACGAACGCGCGTCCGCGCACGGCGTGCTGTCCGCGGGGCATAGGGGTGGCGTGCCGGCGGGAGAGGGGGAGGGGGAGCCACAGTTGCGCTCGTCCGAGCCGTCGGTACAGTCAGCCATCAGGTCGCATACCCACGAGAGCGGGATACATACACCTGGTATCAAAGTTTTGTTAGTTTTGTAGCACAAAATAATAAAAAAAATGTAAGAGTGATGTGAAGGTTTCTAAAAAAAGCCTATCGGTTGAATGTTACAAGTAAATTGTTGTTATATCTTCGCTTCTACTCTGTAGGAGTAAAGCGAACTCCTCCTAGATATAATTGAATACATAAAAACCATTGATAAAAATATACAAATGTAATTAAAATTAATAAAAATTAAGTTTAATTCTCAGAAATCAAAATTTTTTAAATTGTTAGGGAAAAAATACCGAGAATAATGTTTTTACTCACCAGGTGCACAAGTAAACTGAGATTTACTGCACTTATGTCTTGTAGCGTCGTGTTCAGGACTCACAACAGGTTTCTCAGGATTCACTAAGCCACAGAGTAATTCATCAGAATTATCTCCACAGTCGTTGATACCGTCGCATCGCCACCAATATGGTAGACAATTGCCATTGTTACATCTAAACATCCAATCTAAACAAGATCCATTGTGTGGGAATACTGGTGTTTCTGTGCTGGGTCTGGGTATTAATTTTGTATGCCCTACTGAAGAACAGTTCTTCTCGTCTAATGAGTCTACGTCGCTGCAATCGTTTTCGCCATCGCATACCTAAAAAAATTTTATAAATATTAATATTATAGTACAAGTTTTTGTCTTTCTTTCTTATTTAAAAAATTATATTAGCATTAAAAAATGGCATATAATTATTCATAATTCATAAGTTGCAGTGAAGTAATTAGAATAAGATTTATTTATAGGTTTAAAATTTACACGATAAAACATAATACGTATGTACAACTTACGATTAAGCCAACAAAAACAAAGCACCACATTGTGCAGACTTACAATGTCTTATTTTAGCCAAGAAATCGAAAACACTATCATATTGTTCCGAGGGTTAGGTAGTAGTTTGTTGTAATTTTTTTTTATGATATGGATATAAATTTCCATTCTTCAGAATTTCCTTTGATTTGTGTTGTAAGTTCTTTTTGTTAAATTTCATACAAAATGCAGCAAAAACAATGCATAACACTCACTCACCCATGACATGTAGATGCACTTGCCGCTAGGACAGCGGAACATGTAGGGCGCGCAGGTGGAGTCCCGACAGCGCTCGGCGCCCTCGTCCTCTCCGTCGGGGCAGTCGCGCTCGCCGTCACACACCCACGAGTTGGGGATGCACTGGCCGGCGGTGTCGTTGCCGCAGAGGAACACGTGGCCGGAGCAGCGGAGCGAGTCGACGCGTTTTGGTTGATTTTGCTATAATTGAACAAATAAAATTGATAAAAGTACGACGAGTCGTGGCCGCCTTGAAATTACGCTTTCTGAACTTTTGTGCATTGTTCGCTTGCTAAAAAATAATTAAAACATCCTAAAATCAGGCCTGCGCGGCTATGCATAGCTAGATTCTTCAGCGCTCTTCTCTGTAACTTGTATCTATCTTATAAGGAAAATATTAAAATATATAGCTAATGACAGCCAGAACTTAATTATCAAAAAAATAGTTGTTATGGAAATGTTTAATTAATTAATGTCTTCAAAACAACAGTCCTATTCAAATAGTACCTAAATAAAAAATATATAGTTCATATAATAGAACATTTTACTTACCGCACAGTTCTTTTCGTCGGATCCGTCCCGACAATCGTTATCGCCATCACAGAGCCACCTCTTCTCTATACAGTTTCCGTTGGCACATTGGAACTGAGTGTCAGTACAATTTTGTTTGCCGCAATCTGAAAAAAAAACAATATTTAGAGTTGTAATACAAATATAGATAAAAAAAATGTAGGATGTATTTTTACAAAACAAGTAAATAGATAATCAATTTTATTATATTATAAGAGGTAGAATACTACAAGTGAATTTTTCAATTGTACTCTTTATTCAGCTTTATGCAGAATAGGTTGACAACTTAAAAAAATAAGCGAATTCTATGAATTAGGCGAATTACACAACATACCCTTCTCGTCGGACATGTCCGCACAGTCGGCGTCGCCGTCGCACCGCCACGTGGGCAGATAGCAGCGCTCATCGCAGGCCAGCATGGGCGGCGCGCACGCGCATCCTTCCTCATCGGACATATCGCCGCACTCGTCGTTGCGGTTGCAGCGCCACGTGTTCGTTATGCAACGGCCGTTGCGGCAAGTGAACTCCTCCTATGTTCGGTGTTTTTTATGGTTCATAATTATGGCAATTTATAATAATAGGTACATATATAAAAATTATCAAAAGTACGTCTATATGACACTAACAAAAAGAGATCACTTTTGTATCTTTTTTTTTTTATTCAAATTCAAAATGTTCTTTATTCAAATATACTAGATATAAGCACTTTTGAAGGCAGTTCTGCTGAGAAGAGCCGACAAGAAACGTATAAGAATAAAAAGGTTAAACATACCGGAGAACAAGATCCCGCTTGTTTCGGACAAGTCATGTTCGGAGCCGGCTCTAAGCCATTGGGACACATACATTTCCCATTAACCTTCTTGAAGCCATCGGGACACAGGCAGCTAAAAGTATTTTCAGGACCGCCTAAACAAAGATTCTCACAGCTAGTGTTCTTATAAGAACACGCATTGCTTCCATGTTGCATGAAATACGCAAACACTTTCAAATCCATCAGGCCGGATAAAGTATCATTAATCGTTATTATATTAGCTCCCGTATCTTTATCCGCCATAAATATCGACTTTGTTTTCCAATCGTCCCAGTACATTTGGTTCTTTAGAACAGCGACGGCAAATGGATGGGCCACTTTCTCATCATTCCAAAGAATCCTTCTGAAATATTGCCCATTTAAGTCTGCACTTGCTATGTAATCCTCCATTGCGTCCACCCAGTAAATTCTATCAGCCATTTGGTCAATCGTTATTCCGTTAGGCCATTGGACTATCGGTTTTGTGAACAATTTCTTAACATCCGTTCCGTCTAAGTTTGATCGAGATACTGAAGGGGTGCTACGATCCCAATCTGTCCAGAACAGATAACCGGCTTTTGGATGCACTGCTATTCCGCGGGGTTTAGACAGTACAGTAGAATCTAATATGGTAGCTCGTAATCTTCCCTTAGCCGTAAGATCCGTCCTAACTGCTTCTATTTTTTTCCGTATTCCGTCGACGAAGAAAAGAACGTTCGATATCCAGTCCAAAGCCATTCCTTCTATACTCGCTAAATCACTATCAACAACGACTTCCTGAGCTTGACCTTTGCCAAAACATTGTCGACTAATTTTATCAATTTCTATATCAGCCCAGTATATGCAGTTGTTTTTCATATCAAATTCAATAGCGACAATATTTCTTTGACCCTGAACCGGGATGATAGTGGAATTATCTGATAAATCAATTCGTGCAATCTTGTCCCTTAGTGCGACTAGCATGAACTCTTGCGGCTCCTCGATAGGACAAGGAACTACTTGAGGTTCGTAGGGCATGTAATATGATGAAATGCATACATCGCCATCAATTTTTCTATAACCTTTAGTCCTAACGTAGCTTTTTCCTGGACGACAATCAGTCGAGACTGCAAACGGATCAAAATTCAAACTTTGATTCCGCACGCAAATATTATTAGACAGTACAAAACCAAAATCACATTCGTAATCTCGTCTGCTACATTCACATCGTTCTTTTTTAATCGGCCTATTGTATCCAATACCGTTGTGACAGTTTGTGTGGGCGATTCGTCGTTGGAACGTATCTCGCATACCTAAGACACATGAGACATGGGAGTTAGGAGGAGTTGGGGACCAAAATTTGTAATCCTCATCGGTACAATTACGTTCAAAAGTGTGTAGTAAGTCTATAGTAATAATAATCCATTGATGTTGTTCGTTGGCGGAACCAAACATAGTAAACGTTGTTGTGTTCTCCCCTGGTTCTGTCATTAGTCCATATATCCTAAGATCGTCCTCGTTGAACCTGGAAATATTTTACTTATAATCCATAGTTTTTCAATAAATAAATAATAACATTATAATTACTGATAATAATATTACAATCGACAATTGTATGCTAATATCACGTATGAGCTTAATTGTACATGACATTGATCCCACGTGACCGTTATCAAATAAGTACTGTTAATATAAATTCTGACGAATATAACAACGACTGCTTTGTCCAGTACTTACTGATAAGAATTCCAGTCCATTCCTTCGTTTGTTGAATACAATATCTTCCGTGTTTCGCCTCTTGTTTTGAAATATTTGACTGCAACCAACACACCTCCGTGATCGCCGTAGTTAAAGAAATAATAATCTTTGAGTATTCTCTTCCATGTCAGTCCTGCATCTCTACTGATGTAGACACCGGGGATTCCCTTGAGAGATTTTCCTAACACTCCAGTCGCCATTATAATACCCGGGGCTGATTTCGAACTCATAATACTTGCTGATCTGTAATGAAGTTAAATAAGTAACATTTTCCTCTAATATAGCCAGAAAGCAACACAGATATGACGAATACGACGTGCGGTTTTGTGGGTGAAATGGAATTCTGATGTAAGGCACGATTTTAAAAGACCTGTATGACTGCGTGCACACCCTCAATAAACATTCTATGTATATTTAAACATCAATGCCTCATGTAATCTAGCCGAATGAATTAAATTGACAAAACATCAGCATACGCTGTTAGGCACCCTTCTTAAGAACGTAAATTTCACAAAAACAAAAAAAATATCCAAAAATGTTGCATATCATGTAAACCAAAAAAAAACTATGGAAAAAGCCACCCGTGCTTTGCAAACCAGATATATATTTAAACCACATTCTCTATAGCTTAGTGTTTACCTCATTTCATCGTTCATGATATATCCTGGTTGGCTGTAAAAAATGTATCTCTATTACATGCCGTTCATCTACTTGCGTATCATTCGTTTCATTTATTTGAATCTGGACAATCATTCTCTAATAATTTTCGCAGTTTAATTTAGTATCTTTCGTCATAATATTAATTACATAGAAGGATTTTTTGTCGAATATAATGGGTTTTCATTCCAGGTTACAATTTAAGTGTCTGTATAAAAGCTGTCCTTTTTTTAACATTTTTAAAGTGTTATCCACACTTAGGAAAGAAAAATACTTAGGTATTTAGAAAATTTGAACGTAGCAGGACTCGAATCTGCGCCTCCAGGACAGTTTCCAGGAGGTGCGGCTTCTAAATAAGCAATTAAAAAATGTCTGACTGTACAAGTTTGTAATGAGTTCAAAGCCATGAGCCATCCAGAGTACAATCCTGGTTTGATAAAACAAAATATTATACTACATTCGGGACCAAGACCTTGCAAGAAAATTTTATAGTTTCCACCACTTTAGGCTCATTAACTAAAATGAGAAAGAACGAAAGCGACGATATGACAATAACAACAACATATTTGTGTGCATTGAATATAATCGAATTTAAAACTAATTAGTAATGTCAAATATTGATAAAAAATTTTATGTTGTAAAAAACGTTATACTCAAGATTAAACATAGAAAGATAATATTTTTGATAAAAAAATATCTACTTATATGACGCTTTGAAGTAACAAAATTTTTGTTTTTATATTTGGCTACATAAGAGTTTATGTTCATTTTCATAAAAGGACTATGTTTTAGATATTTATGTATAATATTTATGCAATAATAAATATTTATGCAATATAAAATTTAGATATTAAAATAACTCCACGATATCGGCAATACATTTTCTAATGGAGAAAACTTATATATGTTACCTATACTGTATAATGCAATTACCGTGTAAAAGTCAACAGGTAAAACCTTATTCAATAACAGAGGTTGTTTAATTGAAAATCTAAAAATTACTAAGTTAAATTGGTAATAGTAAAATGTTGTCTGTGTTTATGTAAAACGGTTACAGTGAGGCCATCGTGGCGCAGTGGCACAGTAAACGCGGCGATTGTAGGCTCAATTCCCGCTTGGGGGAATAAAACATAATTGTACAGCGCGCGGCTAATAAAAAACAATATATAATCAAAATATATCAACATATTTAGGAAGAAACAAGACATACACCGACCGGTTTTTATTTAATAGTGAAAGTGATAACATTTACTTGGCAACCTCACGCAAAATATCTATAGGTAGGTTGTTTATGCTTAAATATAAAGAAGAGTTTATCATGAAACAAGAATATTAACCTTGACCTTATCAGTTTCGTGTAATACACACATATGTATAAATACTGACAAATTTCTTATTTCATTTATTATATAACAGGAAGAAATGACTATTAAAAATTTAAACCTATAAATTTTGACATTATTTGGAAAATAGACTTTTAGACTATAGACTATACTTGTTTAACTAGATTTTTCCTGCTTTGACACTATAAATAATATTTCTAGACAGTAATTTTTTAAATATTCCATTTATATGATAAAAACATACATACAATATATATGTTATATAAATATGTAACTACAGTATTGTCGTTATCGTCTATAATTTCCTTGTTTTGCACATAAGAAACGTAATGTTCTTGAATATAATGAAGTGGAATGTGACGTTGTTCGTATTAAAAAAATACATTCTTTGTCTCAATTCTCACAGCTATGCTATAAAAAAAATGAGTCCCATTGGTTTCCGCTAAAAATATTTAATGAAACGGAAATGGTAAAAACCAATTATGATTTCAACTTTAGGAATAAATGTTTTAATTGCAGCTTGGTTAATATTTTTTAATTTCTATATAAATCTAATAGAGAATTTTGGTTCAACGAAAAAATACATTTTTTGTTAAAGAGTCATTAATATAAAGGTGAATAGTGTATGCTCTAATTCAATTGTTTGATATTATAAACAATGATACGATAACGTAAGTAGAATTGTATACCTACAAAAGATAGTATTACATTACATACAAGTGCAAACTGCCAAGTTGCTATAATCTTTGGTTTTGTAATAAATTGTGCATTTCAAAAACAAAACCTAAACTATTAGTTATACTAAAAATTATACTAAAAAAAATAAAGAAAATACAGTACGATCGGCAAGTCGTGGCCGCCCTGAAGTAGGGTTTCCTGAACTTTCGTGCTTTGTTTACTTGGGATAACAAAAGTTAGAATAATCTGGTGGCCAGGACTCGTCAAGCGTACTATATCTACATAAGTTTCTTCTCTACAAGTCAGCTATTCGCATCTTTAGTGCACGACACGTACATGTAATAAATGAGATTAGTAAATTTGATTATACAATTACCTTGTAACTGGATATAGCTGACTGAATTTCTGACACAAGTGTAAGCTGCACGAGTTCTCCATGTGACAGTTAAGAGGTTTTCCTGTGAAAATTTTTATTATATAAGTAAAAAGTAAAATAACGACCATCGTGACTCAGTGCGAGAGCATCTGAAACACGCAAAGGCTGTCGTGAGTTCGATCTCCACTCGGGAGAATAAATTATTTTCAATCTCCTGTTCTGGCAAGACAAGTAGTAGCATTTTTGACAATTACATATAAAGAAAAAATATGAATTCTTTATTGCAACTGATAAAAAAATACACATGATATTTAAAAAAATACTATAATTAAAAAAAAACATTTATTATTAATATAACAAGTCATATCCTTCAGAATAAACTAATCTTTTATAATTTACAATTCACAGTTTAATAGCCATGTTAAATTACGGTACTTTCTGGCCGGTTTGTTAACTTTTACAATTACAACTAAAT
>HE668064.1:0-15177 GCA_000313835.2 Heliconius melpomene melpomene | reverse complement strand
CAAGGTTGAAAAGACCAAACGCAAGTGTATCGATGTACGACGACACTGCCGGGTCGTCCGGGGCTGGGGCGGGGCGAGTCCGGGCCTGGGGCGTGGGGGCGGGGGCTAGCTACCTGTCATGTGGTCCGGGTGCCGCCCGCGCAGCGCGCCCGCGTAACTGCAGCCCGGCGCGGCTGCGGGACATAATTCGTCAGGGTGCCTCGCCACCGCCCTCGCGGCCTCGCGCTGCCCTCCAACCCTCTACGCGCGCGCCTCCTCTGGACGACGCAGAGACAACCAACTTGTAAAACATTATTGCGGACTTCGAACCGACTTTCGGGAAACTTGGCGTCCATTTTGATATAATATTTAAAATTCAAAGGTTCGATACGGAGGGCGCGGGGGCGGCGGCGAGGCGACACACGACAAGGCAAACAAGGGCGGCGAACGAGTGGGCCGCCTTCGCGGGTATTGTGGTTATAGATATTATATAAGTCGATACATATAATGTACTTTTCATAAATTTGTATAAGTAACCTATAAGATCCCTAACAGCGTGAGAATAAGATTATGGAGGATACTGAAACATATTATTTGGGACCAATAAATTAATTAATAAATAAATACGTAAAATAATAAACATAAATAGTATATATGAAAATATTATAAAAAATACATTTTGGAGTACATCGCATGGACGGGAGCGGACGAGGATGCATGTTGAGGGAGAATGTGGGTCTGATACTATAGGGCGGGGGCGCGCGGCGATCGCCACGAGGCGGCGTCGCGTGCCCTGCCCGGCGGCCTGCGGCCTGGCAGCAATCTCAGTAAAACAGCATTAATAAATATATACGCTAGCTAACAGCTATCAAGTACCTTCGGTGGCAGCAAGCGCGGGCGCGGCGTCCAGCAGGCGGTGCGTGCGCAGCAGCGCGCAGTCGCCGCCCTCCAGCGCGTCCAGCGCGTACACGTACACCACGCCGTCGGCCGTGGCCACCACAAGCCGCGCCGCGCGCGCCACGCTGGTGACAGCTGCCACGGCGCGGCGCGGCGCCCGTGGCAGGCGCGCGGCCGCGAATGCGCGACCCTGCGCCAGAACATCCGCCACCTGCGCCGGCAGGTAGCCTGCGCCCGCCGACACGGCCTGTGACAGCCAGTCCATCCAGCCCGCCTCGCCCGCCGCCTCGGCCTCGCCCGCCTCGGCAGGCGCGGGGCCCGCCTCGGCCTCCTGCAGGCGGAACACGTGCACGGTCTCGGTGTTGGAAGTGGCGGCCAAGTAAGCGCCGCACGCACTGAAGGCGAGGCAGGCGATGGACACGCAGCGCTTGACGCCGCGTCGAAACTCGTAGAGGCGCGCGCGCTCGGGTACAGCGAACACGCGGATGACGGTGCCACGCTCGGAGGCGGTGGCGAGGCGGCGCCCGCACATGGACCAGGCCAGCGCGGCCAGCGGGCTGTCGTGCGCGCTCAGCACGCACTTGGCGTTGAGGTGCACGGCGTCGAAGATCTGCACCTCGCCCACGGCGCTGGAGCCGGGGTAGGCCACGTAGCAGTGCTCCACGCTGGGCGACAGCGCGCAGAGGCCGCGCGCGTTGGGCGGCGTGTCGCGGATGGTGTGCAGAATCTTCATGTCGCGGATGTTGTGGATGTGCAGCGACTCCTCGAGGCACACGATGAGGCGCGACCGGTTCAGCTTCACCGCCAGGATCGTGTTACTGTAGCTGTAGTTGCATATTTCGGTGCCCTTCTTGTAGTGGCATACTATTAATTTTCTGTAACAACATTTACATTAAAAATTGTAAATTTTCGTCTCTAAGTTTGTCTATAAGCACGAGCAAGCAACGTCCAGGTAAGACTACTTACGAGGGGTTATCCAAAAGTTGAATGATAATAAATAGGTCATTGCCAGTATATAGAAAAATCCAAAAAATATATATTTTTGCTTGTTAATATACCCACTACTTTAGCCTTAAAAAAATCAGATAAATAAACCACGATATCCGGGAGGTGCATGCATTCATTTGAATACGGACCGTCGAAGAGATAACATCAAAATGGAGAAAAACGAAATTAGAGCAGTTAACAAGTGCGTTTTAAAAAATGTCCATCAAGGACATACATAGCGACTTGGTGGAAACATTGGGTGACTCTGCGCCTTCTTATTCCACAGTTGCACGCTGGGTCAAGGAGTTTAAGTTAGGTAGAACATCTACTGAAGACGAATATTGCGACGGACGCCCATCCAAGTCCTCCACTGAAGACAACGTTAAAAAAGTTGAAGATTTTGTATTGGCAGAGCGAAAAGTGACCATCGGGCATGTAGCTGAGGTCACTGGGATCTCATATGGTAGCGTTCAAAGGATCCTTGTGAACGAATAGCATATGAAAACGGTCTCCGCGCGTTGGGTACCGAAAATGTTATTCGACGAACAAATAAAAAACGGGTCGACATTTCGAGAGCGAATCTCGAAGTTTCAAGCAGATCAAACATTTTTTTTGTCACGTTTCGTGATCATAGACTCATTTTGATTCTGAAACAACAATCGATGACTTAGAAGAGTCTCAGCGACGCTAAAAAAATTCAAAGTGTCAAGTTCGGCTGGAAAGGTTATGGCGTCCGTTTTTTGGGAAGGAATAATTATGGTGGAATACCTGGAAAGGGGAGCTATTAAGGGCTCTTATTATGCAGACCAAATAAGAAGGTTGCGGGAGGCCATCAAGAAAAGACAAACTGCGAACTGGAGTGCTGTTTCACCAAGACAATGCTACAGCTCACAAAGCCGCAGTCGCGACGGCTGCGATTCAAGAAACGGGATCCGAACTGCTTGAACACACACCCTATTCGCCGGACCTTACCCTGGTACTTGATAGCCCTAAAGATGGACTAAATATATTGACTTGTTAAGAGACTATATCGAAAAATAAAATACTTTATCATTAGATAAACTAAATAAAATACAGTGTTATAGTTAAGCTATTTACGAGGGGTGGTCCAAAAGATTACTTTTGGACATAGATAGTTTAACTTAAGGAGTAATTAACAATTACTTTTTTTAATAAACTTTATCAACAGAACTGTCGTCGAATAAGTAATTAGGCGATATTGAAACATCACATGTATGCAGCAACCTTGCAATCAACATCTGCATGTTGTTATGTTATATGTATCCGAAGTGAACTACACTCACGTCCCGTTACGGGACAACTCTATTACAGTGATCAGATAAAATAACAATTCGGTAATTAAGCTAGAAAACATACGTACTAATGTAAATGCGTTTGAAATTATAATCAATCACGGCCATCTTGCTATAATCATGAATAATACAATTCTATCATATACAATGTCAGTGGTGTCAGTGGTGTCAGTAATGTCAGTGATGTCAGTGCGGGCTGCATCAGACGAAACGAACACGATCGCTGATAACGCGAGGACGCAAGGACGTCGTAAACGTTGTAACCGTTGATGCCCTTGACTGTTTCTTAATAGATCTTCTGAATATATTGTTTATAGATATAAATATACTTCTGAAGGACATGTCATAAAAGCCGCACAATAAAAGAATAAATGTTTGAAATTTCACAAAAAAAAGTAACCAATCATACAAATGAAACATTTTTGGGATTTATTAAATCTTTTTTGTTTCTTGTCGTCGTCTTAGCTATATATTTGAGGCGGACGCGCGTGACGCCGCGTGCCAACTGTGAAAGGTCGACTGTAGAACATTTCACAATTTAAAGAAATTACTCAAACAGTATTAAGACTAGTGTCGTCCACGATGTGCGCACCGCGTCTTCTTGTTTCGTATACAAACAATTATATTTGATTATAATTCAGCGATCAAAGTTAAAACAAAATGACAAACTTTCACGTTTCCGACGTATGCGTGTGTGGCCGACGTCAATGTACTTTAGCGTAAACATCTCCGATAGTTCCGAGGAATATGTGATTAAGGCAATGACGTCGATAATTAGTAATTTAGTTTGTTAAATATACAGTAAGTTTGCAAGGCGCCAGGCCCGCGCTGGCGCTCCGCAGCTGTGCCGCGTGTGTCACCAGCGCGGCCAAGTTCACGGCGCGCCCGCACGAGTGCACAGTACGATATTTAAGACATTTAAAATAACTGTTTCACATATTTAAAACTGCCAATATCGATTTAGATAATTATACTAGTCCGTCCGTTTCGTCATCAGTCATCCGTTTTTCCCGACTTTTATAACAAAATTAGTCGATAGAGCCGTCCTTATACAAGACTATCTCAAAGTCAAAGTCAAAATATCTTTATTCCATAAAAATGCTTAACATTTACTTGGATCATTTACATTTACATTCACAGTTGTCCATATTTTAGAATTATTCTATTTTTATAAATTGAATAGCTATCTTAGCTCGCAGATGTAATTTTATCATGTCCAATTAATTATTAATGTAATATCTAATTCGTCGTCGTTCTTAATATTTTTTTATATGTCTATTTTCCGCGTAAGCATCTACTAGTCTTTCTTACGCGAGGTAATCGTTCCGTCGTTCCTGGACACGACTATGTCGTAAATGCATATGCAACACTTCTATTGCATAATAATAATGTAAATATGTATGCAATAAAAATAAGCTGTTAAATAAATATATTAAGTTTGAGCAAGCATGAAGCGTGACCGAAATAGAGACCTCGCGATGCGTCGTAGGCTTGTCGAGGCTCGTCGAGGCTGGTAGGAGCCCGCGAGTTGCAGGTACACACAAACAAACTCTTTAACCAACACAAGGTGGTACTATTATAAAACAAAGGCAATCCAATATTCTAATTTAACACTCTTACTCAAACCTCTTTTTTATAAATTAATTTGTATATATTCAAATTTATGATATATTTTTACAATTGCAAAGTGCCTGTGATGGTACAAGGCGAAGAGATGATTAAGCTTAGTGATATACCTTTAGAGAGATGTAGGTACAGCCGTTTAGAAGCGTATCTTCATGCCTTATCTTTAGAAACATAGCTCCAAGGACTAATCTCTTACTACAGATCTCTCAGATATTATGTTTTCAAAGGTCAACCAAGGTCTCGCTCCGCCTCTTTTATAATGGTTATGATGACTAATATAATTCTAAACTAGCTTCTATCACTTTATTATTTTCTTCATAAATTAGAAACATTACTAACCTTGGGGCAGCTACTGTGACAATAGCAACCAAGGAGCTGCTAAACAGTCGGTCCACGAGGCAAGTGTCCTGCCCCGACCGGCTTGCATAGATTTCTTCAATCCCATCATCGGGTGTGAGTGCGAATAAATGGTAGCCACTACTACTACCTGCTACCAGCGACCTGTAAAATCATTACAGATATATCATAAGCAGAAACAAATTTACTTTTATATAAAGTATTTAAAAAATATTTAATTGCACCTACTTCCATACTCATCAACTCATTAAATTATATGAATACTAAAATATCATGTGTCACCTCCACCTGATATTTATATAATTATTGCAATATAACTTCTAATTAATATTATCCATATGTTAATTAATTTGAAAAAAAAAACCATAACCAAAAAACCAAATATTGCTTAATCAATATAAATGTATCAAGAACCTCCACTACGGTAAATGAGCAATGCCACCTTATATAATAAAAAGAAAACAACAATCAGCTGTTGACAAAATGAACAAAAACTTAGAAAATATAATTAAAATGACATTCATATTTTATTTGTTTCTTTACAAGTTAGCGTCGTTGTGGAGTATAATGTTTATTTACAACATCTGATTTTTGCTTGTTGTTACGAAAACGCTGGCATTGACATATTGCATCATCGCGCAATAACGCCAGTTGTGTTTGTTGACCAAGGCGCTGCTCTACGTGACTGTGTTAGAACAATAGTCGTCAGCCCAGCCCGAGCCCGTGCCCGTCCCTGCACCCACGACGGGAGGCTACCAGTGGTCTTGAAGGTCGTCGGTCTATCTACAGCTGGGTTCTACGATTACGCTTGAAGAGCGATAACGTCCGCGACGCCTCGTACGTGGGTTTGCTCTTTCACTTTCGACTCTAAAGTCATCCCAATTACCACTTACGTGCAATCTTGGTTGAATTGAACGAATATCCCTCCTGCATTGGTTCCCTCCGCGCCGTGACCTCCTCCCAAACTCATTGGACCGCTCGAAGTTGCAAGTTTGTTTAAATATTAATTGTTATGAACGACATACGCGCACTGCGACCTTTGCACAAACACTCACTGACTCCTTGTAAATAACAAAAGCTGTGTAATCGTCACAAGTAGATTTTTTTGACACAAAGGACGACCTTGCTCGCTGCTAAAAACAAGCCCCTCCCGCGCCACTCGATCCAATCCAGCCATTCGCTGCTCCTAAGATGACTGTTGCGCTCAGCGCTCGCTCTCTTATTACTATTTACTACCAAATTTATATTATTAAAGTTACATTTTTTTAATAATTTAGTTTCTTGTATACAAAAAAGTAAATATAATTATTCAACTTCTGTAAAATGATATTATATTAGAATTTTCTTTATTGCTTTCTCCAATCTATGACTGTAAACTAACTACAAGCACTATAAAAGTAAATCGTTTGGTTGGTAATGGCAATATTAATTTATTTTGACACTTATCAGCTGACGCCTGACAGTGACATCTGTCAAACAGACCACTCAAAATCAATTTTATTGTCAAAATGTCAATACTGTCAAAACAGAAGAGCACATGTGGCTGTTTATTAAAGCGAGCGTGTGATTTCTTTTTAAATTAACATTTAGTAAAAGGAAATTCTAGAAAAATAGAAATCATATTACTAGGTTGTACTAAAATAACAAAATGGGTCGCAAAATCCCTGCTAAAAAACATCGAGGAGTTAAAGATCCCGCAGTACAACAAGCAAGGCGATTGCAAAGGTAACTTTTGTGTATACTGTATACGTATTGATTGTTTGCTCACTAATCCATCGATTATTCTTTATATGATTTTAATTTGAACTTTTCTTTATCTAGCTTAAAAGGCAAAATTAATGCGCCACCAAAGGATCCAGATGAACAACCAGTACCACGTTCTCTCACAGAACTCTTTGCATTTGCTAACAAAGATGGAAATGTCAAAAAGAAAAAGAAAATGAGGAATATATTTTTAAAAGGTATCATTATATTTTTCCAGTATTAAAATCTTGCGGTATCCTGCACACAGCAGGGTAGGCAGACATAGTTAAGACACTCCATTCCCCAATTTTCGCCTTATTTTGCAAAGGCATTGCGTGTTAAGTGGTGAAACTTAAACTTGAATTTTTCAGATGATAATAATCAAGTTGTTGCTAAACATAATCCAATAGTCTCCTTAAAAAAGCTACCTGGAGAGTCTGGCCGTGGATTCTCTTTGCGAATTAATACTGCTATAAGAACTTTACATGACCCCATGGAACAGCTGGACTACCCTGTAAGCACTGTTTATTTTATTTACTTAGGTCACTAACTTATATCATATTTTTATGTAACAACACATTGTCAAATTAAAATAATATTAATATACACAATTATATAAATTATAATGACCTAAATAAACAACACTGCTTTTAAGAGGACAACATCATTAAGAATTTAATATATATCATCAATTTTTTTTCTTTTTTCTTAAACTAGAAATTAGAATTACTAACAGAATCAATTCATTACAAATATATTTCATTCATTATATGCATAATGCTATATGATTTAAGTTAAAGAAATTTGTATCCACAATTAAATCTAATTCTTCATTATGCTCTCAATTAAATATCTAATTCTTCACATTGATAAGACAGTGCGGCACCACTTTTGCCCCTCAAAGTAATGCAGATATTTCTAGAATTAGTTATGCCTTACAAAATTTTCTTTTAACTTTGTTAATGGGTTAATGTTTTTATTATGGTTATTAAAAAGTGTTAGCTTTAATAATAAAAATTTCTTTAGCAAGATATGGATGAAGAAGATATAAAGGGTGAGCGTATAGCAGCTCAGAGAGAGCGCCGACAGCGGAAACATAAAAAAGCAAACAAAAATGCTCCACCAGAGGAACCAAAGATCAGTAGAGCAAAAAAACTTGCTCTTAAGAAACAGGAGAAGAAAAACAAAGCTGCAGAGGTTTGTTTATAAACATAATAAAATTGTAACTCATTGCTGTCTTTACATGGAAGATATATGAAAAAATATCGGTGCGTTTTTGCATATAATGTCAGAAATGGCTTAACCAATTTCAAGTCAGTTTTCACTACTATATTTTGGATGACTTCCCTTAAGGTTTAGTGTGTGTTTAATTTTTTTCATAAATATAAAAATATATCAAAATAGAATATTTTGTTCAACAAAATAATTGCTTTATTGCATTGGCAGAAACTTTCGTTTTCAATGTATTGTCTTCAAAATGATAACTCAATTAAAATACGAAAATAATTCAGATCAGTAAACAAATAAATGTATAGTTTAAATCATTTTTTCCTGCAAAGTAGACAGGGGCAAGAGTGTGTCTGAGATGTGTATTAAGTAGTGGACCTTAACACGTTGCTCTTGAGTTTCGTATGTCAGAGTTGTGAGAAAAATAAAAATATAAATATGATAATTCCTGGAGTGAACATGAAACCTTGAATCACTGTATTTACTACTACCGACCCCACCTCTCTGCCGACCTTGTTATATGGGATACAGTGTGAAGCTGAAATAAAAATAAACTATATAATAATACGCGGCGTTCAGTTCCGCCACTCAACACGCAATGCCTCCAGTATTGGACGGAATTAACACAAGGTTCCTTACGCCTACCCTGCTATGTGCGGAATACGTAAGGTACGTACGTAAGTAAGATAGCATTATCGTAGCCTAATATATATTATAATACATTGGTTGCAGGAGGCGTCCCGGCCGGAGGTGGTGTACGAGCGCGTGGGGTTCGGCGACGTGACGCACGCGCCGCCCGCGCTGCCCGTGCGACCGCGGCACGCGCGCAGCCTGCACGGCCCGCACGGCGCGCCCAGAGTGAGTGTCATCGTAGCCTCGAACCCCGCAGGGGACGCTCGCTACCTTAAAAAACCGGTATCGCTGTTAAAGCCGATATATTATTTATAGTTTCACAATGACATATAGGAATGCCGTTCAATATGCCGCGGCCGCGTACTAAAGAGAATAGCACAGACAGAGACAAACTAGAGTTAAGACACTCCACTTGCTGTCGAATTTTCGAGATATTTAGTGTTGAGTGGCAGAACTCAACACCGCGGTTTGCCTTGTTATCTTAACAAAGAACATGATAAATTATTTTCCTAATATTTGTTATATTTATATTAATTAATTTAAATTGGGAAATTTGAAATCGGGACCCACAGTCGATGCGTTCACTTGCAGTCACAGATTCCCTGCCTGCCTTGCTTTATGCGGGATGCAACGTGAAGCTAAAAAAAATATTATTATGTTTACCAGCCAGGACAACGGGACCTCCTCTTGACATCCATGCTGCGCGCGGGCAGCAGTAGCACAGGTGTTGGTGCGAGCGCGGCCGAGCTCATGCGGCGCGAGCGCGCGCGCCTCGACGTGGTGGCCGCCTACCGCGCGCTCAAGAAGGAGCGGCGACTCAACGCTAAACCGTCGCCGGCGTTAAACAACGTGCAGTAGTCACGTCGTGTCTTATTTTGAAAAGTGTCTCGTTATAATTCATCATAATACCTCAGCTTACTCTGCTATGCGGGGTGGTCACTGATAAATTATCTTTTTTAATGTTACCTAATCATAGGATGCCTTAATAAAAGTCGTCTATTACAGACTTGTTCTATATTGCAAACTATACATATTGTATAGCAATTACAATTATTGTAATTCATAGAGCATGTAATCAACTCTTACTACCCTGTGAGCCTATTTTAGAGCAATAAATAGTGACTCGCGAGAAGTGATTTTCTACTAAGTATGTGAAACATACAAACACTCCTATTGTTTAAACACGTCCTTCGCTTTAATAGTTTGACTGAAATTCTGATAAATATTATTCTCTACGTAAAGTTGCTTTAAATATTTTAAAGGCGTTTTACTAAAAAAATATATTCTTCGAAAATTTTCTTTGAACCTTTCAGTAAAAGGTTATTCTTATGTTATTTTTACTGTTTCTTTTATCGAATATTGGACAAATTATATGGTCTATATTTAGCGGAAACAACTTAATATATCTTCAGCTTTACGCTGTATCCCGCACATATAGCTGGGTAGGGCGCTGCCTTGTGTTAAGACATTCCGCTCTCCACTTTCCGCAGAAGATGGCATTACATGTTGAGTGGCGCAATGGCTCAATGCCGCGCGTAAGAAGCTCAGAAAATGTCTGTTCTTTGTGGGTACTACGTCCTAAATGACTAATGCTTAGAGAATGTAAGATATTGTCAGTAAATTGAGGTAATATGCTGGTGATAGACTGTGCATACGTAAGACACCTAAGTAGTCCAATTTAGACATCAATCAGGTCGTACAGTTTCTTGGAATTGTTATCAAGAGAGCAGTGTCTGGTGTCTGGTGTCGCCAATCGCCGTATTGTTACCTATAGGTACAGATTACAATGCACAAACCCCTACCAGGTAGAAGGAATACTTGTATATATGAATTCATTGAAAAGGAAGGAAACGTCTTATGATTCTGTTACTTTAAAAATATATATGATACGAAAACATACATAATATCGAGGCCAGTCGTCGCACAGGGTCAAAGAGTACGTCTGTACAAGTGATAACTACATGTTATCGGTTCTATTCCCAGTCGAAATGAAAGTCCAGGATTGAGTTCCGCCACTCAACACGCAATGGGTCCGGAAGTGTCTTGATGTGAACGGACTGTCTTAACGCAAGGTACCCAGGATCCCGCTGCTTACCCTGCTCTGGGTAAGATGTAGCGTGACGCTAAAAGATAGGTATAGTGGGTAGTTTGTTTCTTTGTTCACAACATCTACGAGTACATCGATGTGACGCGCCCGGCCACCTACAGTACACTGAACTCCGGAGTTGTCCTAAACATGTTTCTTTTGCATTTATTTTATTTTTAACGTTTGTTATTAAATCCAGTGAAAAAGAAAAATAAGTTGAGTCACAAGCGCACGATGACTTTTGCTAATAAAAGAATATTTGTAAAAAACACCAGTGAAATGATTTTATACAACCGAATCCATACACATATCTTTTTTTTTGCAAAATATAAGGATTGACAATCGGGGCCAAATTAATTAAATCTTAGAAAGGAGCCTTGTAACTTTAAAAAACTTAGGTACCTACGTAGATAGACTGGTGCTCAAGAAATAAAAATTATGTCTAAACTAGTGTAGTAGTGATATTTAACCAATGTAATGTTGAATTAACTCTGGTTAAAGTTACAAATGATTAGGCTCATTATTTCATAACCATAAGTACAAAATCTTAAATTTCATAGATGATGCGGAATAAGTCTAGAGAGGACATGGTGATCTTGAGACTTGGGTTCGACCGCTGAATGTATAAGGTAAAATATACATAAAATAAAATTGTAACTTATCGCTGTCTGTATGTAGTACGTGTGTAAGATATATGAAAAATCTATTGATGGGAACGCAATTGTCAAAACAAACAATAACTTTAAAATGCTTATATGTTGCATACCTACATCACCAACCCTATAAGGCAGGGATTCCCAATCTTTTTCAGCTTGCGGCGCAGTTACAAGTTTGGTATTTTTTGACGGCGCCCTACCCAACTAGCTTGGGTTAGAAAACAAAACAGTCGAAAGAAATAGATACCTAGACTAATATGAAATTGAGTTTTATTTATTTATATGAGAAAAGAACAATTAAGACAAGAATAATAAATTACGACAGTTCTTAGTCAAAACAATGTGACGGTTGAGCTTGGTGGTCTCAGCACAGTTTCTCAAGAGATTTTGAGATTTCCGATTTTAGATTTAGGAACCAACTCACGGCGCCCCTTTTAACTTTCTATGGCGCACTAGGGTTGGGAACCCCTGCTATAAGGAATATTGGTGAAGCATACAATTAATACCTCATAGTACTTAAAATATTATTGTTGTATAAAAACTCCTCCTCCAAGACAGATCTGGATCCCGCACACAGCAGGGTACCTAGTGTAAGACACTTCGTTCCCACCTAAGGGCCGCCTAAGGGTTGAAGGTCTCGAGTAATCATTTAATTCAATAACTATTTATCTTTAATTAATAAATCACTTGGGATCCTATAACAACGAACGTTTCTGAACGCTATTCTCATAAACGACTTAACAGATTTAAATACAGTTTTCACATGTTTTTTCGCAAACTTCCCTTAATATTGCGTGTTGAATAGCCAGATGTTTTTGTTTTTAATGTCAATACTGAGCAACCTACCAGCACCTGTAGAACACGAAATACCTAATTGTGGAGTTGTCATTGTGGCGAAGCCGCGAGCGGGCTCCGTGTTGGCGGTCTGCGGGTAGATGTGTTCCTAGTGTGTGTGTGTGTGTGTGTGTGTGTGTGTGTGTGTGTGTGTGTGTGTGTGAGAGTGTGTGTGTGCGTGTGGCAGAAACACAATATAAAATAACTTCCAGCTATCGCTTAAGGAAAAAATACGTATATTATGAGTTCATTTGTGTTGTTCAAGTATTTACGGGCGATAAATGACTTACAGAAGTTTACCTCAACGGAGTGAGCTCGGCTCGAGTCATGTGATGTCGACCGACGAATAATCTATCTATATATATAAAAGGACTTGTCCTCACTGACTGAGGTAAGACGCACGCACAGCCGTAACCGCTGATGGTAGAAACGTGAAATTTGAACAGATATTTACTTTCGTAATCTGGACATCCACTAAGAAGGGATTTTGAAAAATTTTAACCCTAAAGGGGTGAAATAAGGGTTCAAAGTTTGTATGGATAAAAAATTTTATCGGCATCAATTTTTATAAAATTTGAAATTTAGATTTTTAAAAGTATTTAATTAAACACGTGCTTCATCGTTTTCTAGAATTCTCCCCCTAAGGGTGCAAATAAGGGGTTGAAAGTTTGTATGGAAAAATTCTTAAATCGCCACCGATTTTTATAAAATTTGATATTTAGACTCTTAAAAATATTTAATTGAACATGTGTTTCACGGTTTTCTAGAATTCACGCCCTAGGGGTGCAAATAAGGGGTTGAAAGTTTTTATGGAAAAATCTTTAAATCGCCACCGATTTTTATAAAATTTGAAATTTAGACTCTTAAAAATATTTCATTGAACACATGTTTCATGGGTTATTAGTGTTGTATGTAGGTAGTTTGGTATATTAATAAAATCAGTTGTGTCACCGACTCGGCCTTGTTTTGTTGCTCCCTTACATATTTAAGCTATAATTACAGTAATATCTAACTGGCGACGAGTGTAAAAGTTATAATTATTGAGTATAATTATTGTGTATAAATATGCCTATCGGAAAAATCGAATCTTTTGATTTATCGAGCAAAAAATGGTCGGCATATATAAGACGCGTGGAACAATTTGTGGCATTAAACAAAATTGAGGACAGTTTAAAAGTGGCTACATTAATAACATTGGTCGGCGAGCCTACTTATGACTTAATGTGTGATTTGTGTGCACCTCATAACCCGGAGGACAAAATCATTCGAGGAGTTAGTGAGGTTAGTCGGTGAACATCTCGAGCCGAAGCGGTCCGACATTGCAGAGCGACACGTGTTCCGCTTGCGTCGGCAGGGGGAGGCAGAGTCACTCAGCGATTACCTTCAAGCGCTTAAGCATTTAGCGAGCACGTGTAATTTTAGATTTAATCTGGAAGAGAATCTAAGGGATCAATTTGTATCTGGCTTGAAAAGTGAAGAGATGCGGTCTCGTCTGTTTGCTGAGTCGGACCTTACTTATAAAAGGGCTGTCGAGCTGGCGCTGGCGTTAGAAGCGGCGGAGAAGCATGCGCAGGTTAGCTTCGCGAGCGGGAGCGATAGCGGACAGATTTGCGCTGAGTCATTGCATCGAGTAGCGGCGGAGGCGCGCGCGCACCGGCGGTCGCGTGGCGGCGACGCGGGGACACGCGCGGCGCGCTCACCTGGGCCGGTTGAAGCGGCTTCGAATCCTGGTTGCTGGCGTTGTGGACGATCGCATCGCGCTAATTGGTGTCGTTTTAAAAATTATACTTGTGATGAGTGCGGGCAAAAAGGGCATTTAAAATCGATGTGTCGTGTTAACCAAAGTGAAAATAAATTCAAAGGTCGCACGCAGTTTAAAGTACACAACTATTTGGATGGCGATAATAGTTCCGACGGTGATCTGTACAGTCTCAATGTGTGCGGGCATAATGATCGGCCATATTGTGTACGCGTGCAAGTGAATGCTCAGGTTTTAATGTTTGAACTGGACACTGGCAGCAAGTTATCTACGATTAATTATGATTGTTATGAGAAGCATTTCAAAAATATTACCTTGTATAAAAATAATATTCGTCTACGTACGTACACTGGAAATTTAATTGAACCGTTAGGTTACCTGTTAGTTGATGTCGTATTAGGCAAATATAAAGACTATTAAATTAAATTATTTGTAATTAAAATGGGGGCCACCGCTTCTCGGTCGTTCTTGGTTAAGACATTTAAATATTAACACAGTGCAGATTGATGACATTATTTATAGTTTAAGGGAATCTTCTTTGGTTGATAATTTACGTCGAGAATTTCCTTCTGTGTTTAGTTCTGGATTAGGTACATGTATTAAACAAATTTCGTTAAAATTAAAAGATAAAACTCCGGTTTTCCTTAAAGCTCGATCTTTACCTTTAGCGTTACGCGAGCCTGTGGAACAAGAGCTGAACCGCTTGGTGGCAGAGGGTACGTTATATAAGGTTGATTATTCTGAGTACGGGACACCCATAGTGCCCGTTATTAAAAAATCGGGTGATATTCGTATTTGCGGTGATTACAAGGTAACAATTAATCCAAATTATTTCAAGAACCGTACCCACTGCCACGAATTGAGGAGTTATTTTCAGCGTTGAGCGGTGGAGAGCAATTTTCTAAGATCGACCTCACGAACGCTTACCAGCAATTATTACTTGACGATGACTCACAAGCATGTACGGCGATAACTACGCACTTAGGAACATTTGTTTACAGGCGCACACCTTTTGGTTTAAGTTGTATTCCAGAAAAGTTTCAAAAGTTTATGGAAGAAACTCTAAGGGGCTTGAAGGGG
>HE668061.1:30731-42145 GCA_000313835.2 Heliconius melpomene melpomene | reverse complement strand
ATATATTTTAACACACTTGGTAATTATACTCCAACAATAACAAGCGATAAAACAAGAAATAATAGTACTATATTAATTTACATATTTATACATAGAAATCAACTTGAGTCAAACCATTTAAACTGATTTTATTAATTTTATACCTACCTACCTTCTATATAAAAACTAGTAATTTCATATTAAAATTAAAGGTTAAATAAAAGTCATAATTGTAATGAAATCGTTTTATTTTAACCACCTAAAACATATTTAATATAATATAAATAATTTAAAGCTTTCCTAAAGCAACTATATGTGATCGACGGATGGTTTAGTGCAGTTTCTATAACTATATAATATGATATGAAAGAACAGGGATGTTACGAAGCTTCCTAATAATTTCGGATAGTCCGAAATAATATTATATCCGTAACTGAATCGGTATCCGTAACTAAAACCGAAATTTATTTCCGTTACATCTCTATAAAAGAACAATAAAATACAATTACAAAGTACTAGTAATGTATTTATTTTTTTATATTAAGTATGTAGAAATATAAAATATTCTGTGAACTTAAATAAAGTTGAGATACTGTGACTTACATTATATAATAAAAATTAAACTGTTTTTCTTCTCTTCACTTATTAACGTCTTATTAAAATATAGTGTGATATAAAATAAAGTATAAAATTTTAGTAAGGTTTTCTCTCTTGTTATTTGGTTACTTGTAGGAATATGGGTAAATATATAACTATTTTATTATTCTTATATGAAACTTTAACCAACATACTATAGCTATAATATCGCACATTTGGCGCAACAACGACATATTTGTACTTTAAAATATTGCAAGAGATTCAACTTATTGTGGACTATTCAAAAAAGTGCAATAACGTCATCGTTGAACCAAATGAGCAATATGTTAAATATTAAATATATATTAATGAAATGAAAATATTTTAAAATATATTAATTATTTCCACAACCCATAAAGATCAAAATTACTGTCTTTTAACATAATACTTTTTTATATTTATATTAAACTTACAACCTACAAAATGCAATTACATATTGTGTATTATCTGTTGATTGATAATTCATAAAAATAAGGCAGAAATAATATTATTTTGCTTCATAAATTATTTTACTTATGTTATAACTTATAATATACGAATTCGAAGGAAAATGGAGAACGGAGTGTCTTAACACTAGGTTCCCTCTGCCTACCCTACAGCGTGAAGCTGATTTGATTTGATTTTTTATAATATACGAATTTACATACTTTTTACTCACTTAAAATTGAGCATTTTCTCTTTAAAGATTTAATTTAAAAATACATTTTCTTTGTGTTTCATGTTCATTTCTTTATGGTTCATGTCATATTTAAGACATGAGGACCCACAAAGAAAAAAAATAAAAATGTTAAAAAAAAAGTCATACTTGCCGATAAGTCTTAAAAATATTTTTTATTTCATTATTTATTAAAAAAATCACATTACCACATATTATTGAACAAAGCATTCTTTGTGGATTTGATTTTTGATTTTTGATTTTAAATGAATTATAAAAAAATATGTAAATGTAAATATATTACAAAAATATTTATTTGGTCTTTTACGAAATAATGTTAGTGCCAACCAAAAGCATTAAAAGTATTCATGGTTTTAAATAAAAATATTATACAAAAACAGAATAATTTATTTAGAATTCTTAATAATTTTTAATAAAACAAAATTAAAATTTAAATAAATAGTAAAATAATATAACCGAAGGATTGAGGTATGTAATATAGATTAACATAACATTTAGTTCTCAATTTGAAAATTTTAATATAAAATAAAATTTTGTAAATTGTATAAAATATTTGGCACAATACTCGTAATAAAAGTTCATTCTTTCTAATTATTTTAAGACGATGAGATCCACCTCCATAAAATTTAAAGAAATACTCAACTTTATGAAGACCAATTATAAAAATTATTAATTTATTTAATAACTTAAAAATATTCCGTAAATATCTAAATATGTTAGCTTAAATTAAAAGAAAATGTTCAGTTCAGAAAATAATAGGAATACTATATATATTACTTAAATAGATAGATGTTGGCAACATCAAAGCTCACCTTTTATTCTACATATAAGTATGAAAGAAAAATACTTTTTTAGAAAACGTACGATTTGAGCCAGCGCCTCTAGGGGGCGCGGGTTCAAGTCCTGCTAGGTCCAAATTTAAATACATATTACGAACTTATTTTTAAAATATCTGTAAAATATTTCGATGTGTGCCTTTTATAGATTAAAAAAAAGTAAATTGATCTTTTTCCTATACATATGTATATTTACTAGTTATTAGGAACTATATAACTTAAACGTAATTTAATGGCATTTGAATAGATATGTATAGTGTAAGTTAAGTAATGATAGTCACTACTCTAAGTACCTAAATGCAAATTTTTATTTTTTTTATATCGATTACATTTAATAAAATTTCGTATTTCAATTTAAAATTACAAATTAATTATGAAAAAATATTCTATTCCTAAAACAAACACACAATAATGTTCTAACTAACGTTCTAAGTCTAGAAATAACAGTTTTAAGTACCTATAGCATTTACATACATTCCTAAGTTCTAAATATGGCATGTTTCAGTCTATACTATTAATAAATGTTGGCATGTTAAGTACTTTCATCTTTTACTTGATCTGATCTCTTACATTTATATTATAGTAAATAAATGTAAAAACAATATATGTATTTATAAAACATAAACTTTCATATAAAAAATCTTAAATTTATGAACATAAAATTTTATGTTGAATATATTATGAAAAAATCACATTTAAATTAAGCAAAACTTACAAATTTACATTTAATTAATGGGATAATTCATAAAACTTCTCACTCATTGTATGGCTTTTCGTGTTACTCTTAAAATTACATACATAACACCTATTACAAGATAAGATATATATAAACAAAAGTTTTCATACAAAACTTCGTTAATTACGAGTATTGTTAAAGCATCTAATGATTTTTTTATTATATTGATATGATTTTTTTTAAGTCTTGAAATAAAAAAATTGACACTATTTATTTTTCATTTTGAAATGTATATTAAATTCAAACATTACGGCCAACCAAAATTAATACCAGATAATTCGTAAAATTTCTCATTATATGGCCTATAGAACTCTCTAAGTCGTTCTACAACTACTGGGTCTATATATGGGTGGCTCCTACCTTTGTTCTTACCTAAGCAGTGTGGTGTTGACTGACTTTCGGATTTCAGAAGACATGGGAAACCCTTTGTGGAATTGAAGTAGAAGTGTTTTTCTGTTATTAACAGTTTTAAGCCTAGAAAATTCTGGAAGAATAGATTTTATTTTGTTAGTGAATAATTAATTTACTAAGTCATTATTATACTTTACATGTTAATTTATACACACAACACAAAACAAAAATATGCATATAATAATTCTATCAGAAAATTCAACAAGAATACTTAATTTCACAGTTAGCTAGTTTAGTTACTTTATCTGACCATACTCAAGAACGATTATAATTTTTAAAAATACAAATACTATCTACAAAAATTATGAGGAAATCGAACCCAGAGTCATCACATAAAGTTACATACTACCATAGGCGTATCGATGTATATTTTCTGAGGCTGGGCTTTACTTATGTTCGTGTAAAGATTAATTTAACCTGACAATTTTATTGTTATTAAAATTTCTGGGATGAGTGGTAGAGGAAAAATCACAACATCATTTTTACTTAAATAAAAAAAGTATTTACCTGTACCCTAGCAATTTCAGCAGCAGGATCAACAACCAGTCTCTCACCACTTATCAACAGTATCCTAGATCTAGGGAACCTTCGAAGCCATCGTCTTAGTGGTCTAGCGTAGATACCGAGCCTGACCGGCGGCCACGACGCGTCCACCACCGACCACGCACCACCCCATAGGACTGTACTGTTTATTAGGGCTAAGTCTTCGAAACGGGGGAGAGATGGCCGTTTACTACGAAAGAAAATTTGCAAATGCGATTTTATATTGATATGTACGAGTATATAGCATAAGGTTTGTCGTAGCGCAAAGACACGAGCGTGATTCTAAATGCATGCATGAATCTAATCCTACGAAACAGAGTAGGGCTAGTCTTTTGCTAATAAAATTAGGTTTTTGTGTTTTTTTTAGCTTACGATGAATCATATCCGAAATCATTCTAATCTATGGCATTCTACGTTATGACGTATGTACGTTTTACGCTTTGTTCATCAAAGCGAGAAAATATAATAATTTCCTCGAGTGGGAATCAAACCTACAATCATCGCGCTTACAGCCCGCCAATGTTCAATTGTGCCACAAAATAAAAAGATACGTTTTTTGTAAATTTTCTAAACGAAACGAGACTAATAATAGAACGAAGAATTTCCTTTAAGTATACTCGATACAGTATCTTTAACCTGCTTAGTTTAGAAAATACAATGTTTAAAATGTTTTTTTTAGCTTCACGCTGTACCCACCACCATAGCAATGTAGTCAGAGGGAACCTGGGAACCAACTGTTAAGACACTTCGTTCCCCATTAAGGCACATTCGTTTTCTACCTTGAATCCAATTCTTGGGGAAGCTCAACCGCGCGCTTATATTTACAGCAAATTATATATTAACAGCAAAAGTAACACAAACGAGGCTACGTCTCAAACAATTTTACAAATATCTTGCGAAATATACCACCTATCTAAGTCAGGTAACGGTTTTAAAATAATTTCAATCTAAAATGGTTAATACGGCATTCTACGACGGATCGATATCGTAATTACTATGTACCCATATACATATACATAGATAGTTGATATGTATGAATTGCAATTTTAATAATTTATGTCGAGCTAACGATCCGCTCGCGTCTTCGCGGCACAGCAGAGAACCTAGTGTTAAGACACTCTGTTCTCCATTATCCGCCGGATTCTGGAGGCATTCTCTGCCTACTCTGCTGTGTGCGGGATATAGCGTGAAGGTAAAATATATAATTATACTAAATATTTATTATTGTTAATATTTTGAGAAAAAACGTCATAATAAAAAAATACATATTCGGCAAACGGCCCCTCAAACCTCAGGGAGACTTAATTTGGTTACTTTTTTCGCCTACTCCGAGATTACGTGGTGACATTTGAAACTAACATGTATAATTTATACTCTATACTAGGTATAACAAAACCGCACTATGTTAAACTACGCCGTAGCTACGCCACAAGCATCCTATATGGATAAAACAATAATAATTTAATAGGTATATTTGTCATCTGGCATTTGTGGGTGGGGGTAAAAAATCTCTACTTCCAGTTTCTTCACGATGTACGAAAATTTTAAATTGTTTTGATTTAGTAAAATTTGTTTGTGTAACCTTTAAATATAACCTAGTGTCAAGACACTCCGTACTACACTTCCCGCTCGAATATGAGACATTGCGTGTTGACTGACGAAAATGAACACCGCGTATTGCCCTAGCAGAGTAGAAATGAAAATAATTAATTCTCATGTTGCTCGCTGAGCCACTTATTTTGCATTATAATTATGTGCATACAATAATAAATACATTCATACAATATTATTTGAACTCATTTAATGAGGCCATCGTGGTATAATCGTGGGCACAAGTCACTGTAAACACGACGGTCGTGAATTCGATTCCAACTCGAGGGAAAGAAATCTTTAATATTTTCATTTCTCTGATAATCAACTAGAATCCGGCAGAAATGTTTGAATATAGAATATAGTTCCACTAGGTTCCTAGATTTCCTCTGTCTACCCTGCCATGTACGAGAAACAGCATGAATCTGAATAACAAATAAACACAAAACATCCCCTTTGTTTCACTACGCTGTACAATAAAATATATTAAATATTAATATAATATAAAAAAATTCTCACCTGGCAGATTGAGTATAATCACTAATAGCTCTAGTGACAGGATCCCTTACAACCGCTATTAGTTTAACGGTAGGGTTCATAGCGTACACGCGTTTTGGGGCCGATCGCGTGACCCAGTATGAAGGTGTCTTCTCCATTGTTATCTGACCTTCGAGTGTGGGGGGCATTTTCTCCCTGGAAATGTGAAATTAAATCTATTTTGTAAGGTTCCAACGATAAAAACAGAACCCTTTCATCATCACTTTCTGGCCGTATTTACGTTAGTCAAGATTACGGTCACCTCAAGAACTAGAATAAATATGAATAGTTTCATATATAACAGAAATATATCTCGTATATTAGTTTTGGTGGGGACAACATCAAAATATGAAGTTTTCTTCTCCATTGTTATTTAACCTTCGTTTTTTCCTTGGAAAATCTATGACATGACAAAAAATTTATTCCTCATGGATCTCTATGTGATGTAGATAGTATTCTTTTTTTATGCTTCTCGCTGTACCCCATATTTGGCAAGGTAGTGTTAAGAAATTCCGTTCCCATGAAGACACTTCCATTCCTCTAAACCGCACATTTGAAGCAACGCATGTAGAGTGACGGAATTAACTGCCGCGCTTTGCCTGCTTACGGCGGAAAAATGAAAATATTAAATATTTCATACCCTCGACTGGGAGTGGAACCCACAACGATCGCGTTTACATCTGTGCCCCTGCGCCGCAGTGGCCTCAAATAGATAGTATTCATTATATAATAGTTTTGAGTAGCTTTATTTACGGGGCCGCAGATATTATAATTTACAAGTGCGGTACTTCAACTAACTAGAGCACCGGAGCCCAATTCCAATTTTAAAATATTAGTGTACTTTTAGACTTTTATACTTTGTACTTTTTAAAAATATGCCAATTTTTTAATATTTTTAATCAAGACTCTCCGCCCAACACTTCCCGCCTTTGGTTAAACTGGTTTGAAATCGCATTCGTCTATTAAACAGATTCATGACATCTACGTACCTATCCTAAGTAAGCTACGTTCACTTTCAATATCAATTTTTATATAAGTTATTCTTAGAGGCCGTCGTGGCGCATGGGCAGAAAGGTATGACTGTAAACGTGCTGGTTGTGGTTTCGATATCCATTCGGAGGAATGAATTATTATTTGTTTTGATTTGCTTGCTATGGTAACAAGGCAAAGCGCGGCGTTGAGTTTCGCCACTCAACACGAGAAACCTCAAAAAATCACCGTAAAGTAGGAAAGAAGCAGCGTAAAATTAAAAATAAAACTAGTACAAACTTATTTAATTTTACTACTCTTAAATCATTACAAGGAACAACCGTCAAAATATTAATTATATTGTAGTGTAAAAAAATTGTGAGTGAAAAAAAAATCCAATGTAGAGCTAAAAAAATAGAATCTGACTGACCAAAACAATAATAAAATTACATCACTACTTTAGAGCGTCCAAATAAATTACTTATAGACACTTTGACAATACCTTCCAATGAAAAATCACTGAAAAAAATACAAATCCATACAAAAACTAAAAAATGCATCGCTTGAGAAGTTTTAATGGAAATAAAACGGGTCGTTTATGAATAAGTTGTTAACAATCTCAACGATTCAAAATCCTAGTGCATTGTGCATTCTCGTAATTTGTTGTGCTTTTGTTGAAGTTAGCGAGTTTTACAAAGGCAGTATACGAATTCTTTTATCCAAATATCATTTAATATGAATTCCTCGAGTATGTAGGTTTTTCATTACTAAATTTAATATTTTTTTTGTTAAGTATAGGTATGTGTTAGTGCTTGAATAGGTGACCATTCTTTTCTCGGCTCAAAACGGGACATTGTTTTTTTTTCGTTAATTAGTTTTTTTTTTAAATATTGCATTAAAATGATATTATGCTGTTGCTTTTCTTTACTGGATAATTAATTAATTTAATCGACGCGGCGAAAATTGCTTCGACCGACCGACTTCGACGAATTTTCGTGGCATTTTCGAAATGCCATGAAAATTCGAAGTTGCTCGGTCGAAATCGGTAGGAATGGGACATTTTTACGTCCCCGTGCCGTCTTTATATAAGCGAAAAACGGGACGGTCCCGTCCAAAATAGGACGTGTAGACACAATACAATACACATGTTATATCATATGTGTTGCCTGAATTAACTCAAAATTATTAATTATATCTTGATTTTTTTTAGTTATAATTTTTTTTTTAATATTGTCTTGACTTGGACGGCGTAGAGAGTATTATAAAACTTTTATGGGCAAAGTTGGTGTAATAACCAAGTAATAACTAATAACTCTGCATAATTTTGAAAATTGTAATGATTAAAAAAATATTTTTGATGGAGGTGGATTTTTTTAATAAAATTATAAGTAGAAAAAATACACTTAAAAATTAAATTCATAGATACTTACCTATACCATTCGAAACCCTTATGATAATATTTATCAAAAAAATGTACTTCCGAACCAGCCGCTCTCACGTCCGGATGCAACCTGAAATATAAATTAAATTTATACCTGCTTCTAAAATAGAAGGCATCGTAGTGCAGTGGGATCACACCGACTGTAAAAACGTTAGTTGTGGCTTCGATGCCCATTCGAAGGAATTTATTATTTTTATCATTCATCTGGCAAAATAACATGCGACGTTGAATTCCGCCACCCCACATATAATGTCTCGACTTTGTGAAAAGATATTGATTGTTTTGAGGAGAATAACTATGAAGCTGTTTTTTTTTAATTTGTATATTAAAAAAAATCTTGTCGTCCATTGTTAGCCAAATGTAGAGTCGAGTCTTAAATGTTCATGCCGTTCATAATTCTCAAAAATAATTATTATTAAAAATAGTGAAAATGCTTAATAATAAAATATTAAGGAATAATTAGTTTTTAAAGAACAAAAACTTACACAATTATTTAAGGCTTAGTTTCTGCAAACAATTGCTCTCGCCAAGATGCGTTTCATTAAAATCAGCTTTTCCGTTTATAAAACTTCGATAAACAGACTAAGAAGTTGGGGGAATGGATATGGTATTTTGATTTTCTATAAGGTTTTTTTTTATCAACGGGATAAAGCGTGAAGCTAAATATTTAAATTCTGTCACTTACCTATACCTATTAACAGTTAACATATTATTTTTGTAACAGGATTACCTTAAAAACTCTAGTAGTGCTCTCGTCCCACATTTCTTAACCCCTATTATCAAGGCATCCGGCAGTCTCTTCGTTGGAACCACGTTCGTTGTATTAAGTTTCATGTATTTATTATCAAAATCGTAACCTAACAGCGCGGCGAAACGACTCGTCACTCTCTTATAGTTTGAAACGTGATGTTTTAGAGAGAAATATTTAAAGGAGAACTGGAAATTTTAAATATTAATATTTATTTCTTAAATTACATAATATAAATGTTAGAATAGATTTTATCATATTGTGTGTATATTGGAACTAAATAATTTAATGATACGATTAAATCTTCCAAAAATAAAACTGTCTGTCTGTACATATAATATATATGAGAAACCTATTGTTGGGTACATTTATTAATATAAAAATCCAAATTATCTGTCCGTGTGTTCACGTTAATCTCAGATTTCAATATAGTTTTTTTCTTAGTTTTCAATATTGTATTTTAGCAAACTTCCTTTACCACTTTATATTTACATAACTTTAATTGTTATGTCAATATAAAGCATTGTACTTATGCCATAATATTAATACAAAATAAGTATTTTATCGAGTTACCTGAAACTTTAACCATCAAATATCAATGTATGAATATTGGCTTTAAAATTATGTTATTAGTAATATAGAAGAGCAAATAAATTGTGAATGTACATGCGAGCGAAGCCGCAAGCGGCTCGCTAGTATGTTGATAAATTTGCTAAAATCTTAGAATTATATTACTTAAAATGTATAAATTTTTTTCTAATTACAAACCTTTTTTTCGTCAACTAAACAAGTATTCAAAAAATAAAATAAATATAATAGAAATAACAATATGAAATAAGTAAACATAGTTCGCTTCGAAAGAGCCGGTATCCATCTCATTGCTGCTTTTAGAATTCATTTGGACGAAGCAATTTCTTATCAAAATTGTTTGTATAGCATAAGTATAACATAAATATTACTGTTCACCACTGATTATAAATGAAAATAGCACAAACGAAAGTTATACGCCTGAAATAATAAAATGACACCACTGAAACAACGGTCGTAGAACAAAATTAATAGAAATTCAGTATAAATAAACACGTCTGCGATCACGTGACAGCACCACGCGGTTCTTTTGAAGAAAATGTACTGCACACCTGATCTGCATAAGTAAACGCACTGCGCAATCGCGTTGGAGTACTGACGTTAGTTCGTCGAGGAGGACGGGAGGACGGGAGGCAATGCGAAAACTGTGAACTAAGCAAAGCAATAGCAATAGGACACCTTCAACTTCGCGCCAAATATAAATCGGCATTTGCGCGCGCACTTGCTTGTCATTTTCCGGATATAGTATTAGGTATATACTAGTATTTTTATGTTCGGATACTCAAATACAATATATTTGCTTAAGTTTAATTATTGTTTAATTTTATTTCCAAAAATTGTAAATTACGGTAATGGAGATAAGAATAATTTAATAGTATATAAGCTAATTTAATTTACTAACGAAATTTCTAAATTTGAAATTTAATTATAGACTGTAGTGTATAGTATCTATATGAATTTAATACGAGTTTCGATTTTTGCTACCAACATAACAACACGAATGAAAACAGTTGTATGACAACCAGGCCCGGTCGACTTCCTTAGGAGCTTGGGCGACATACCTACGGGGGACCCGTGTCCAGTTGCTATATTAAAGTAAAACTACTAATTAGTAGTTTTTCTAAGAATATTTTTCTAAGAATTTAATTTTAATTCACGATTTAGTTACTTAATGTTTAATAAATAACTTTCTTCATAATATTTCATGTATGTAAGGCACCGTGATAAAATGTTTTTCGATATGAGAAACATTTTATGTAACCGGTATTTAAAGTACAGTAGTAGGATTATGTTTTGATATGGCAATGGTATCATTAGCATTTGCAAATGGCGAACTTACTACTTG
Organism: Heliconius melpomene melpomene; assembly: GCA_000313835.2. Lineage (NCBI taxonomy): Eukaryota > Metazoa > Arthropoda > Insecta > Lepidoptera > Nymphalidae > Heliconius > Heliconius melpomene. The sequence goes on along the minus strand of HE668061.1, from coordinate 31,110 downwards.
TTTTCGGCGCTTAAACTAGGAACCTGTTTTTAGCATTTTTGTTTCTCATTGCTTTTATATTCCCATTTCTTTTAGAAAAAGTACACAACTATATCGAAAATATATTGTTAGTTTTTTAGGTAAATGTTAGTGATGTGGGTGATAATATTATACTGGATACATTAAAGGATGAACCTCAACCGGGCCCTTCTGGTGTGTTAAATAAGAAAATAACAGAACTATATCAAAAAGTATGTAGATCATCTTCTTAGTGTTTTGTTCTAATCTACTATTCTAAATAAATATTTTATTACAATTTCCTTTTAAGTACACGGATTTTTTTCAGACATTGCCTGTTAATGATCAATCTACAATGAGTAAAAAGAATTATATTATATAT
>HE668061.1:0-30631 GCA_000313835.2 Heliconius melpomene melpomene | reverse complement strand
TAGTTCGTTGAGGAGGACGGGGAGGACGGGAGGCAATGCGAAAACTGTGAACTAAGCAAAGCAATAGCAATAGGACACCTTCAACTTCGCGCCAAATATAAATCGGCATTTGCGCGCGCACTTGCTTGTCATTTTCCGGATATAGTATTAGGTATATACTTGTATTTTTATGTTCGGATACTCAAATACAATATTTTTGCTTAAATTAAATTATTGTTTAATTTTATTTCCAAAAATTGTAAATTACGGTAACGGAAATAAGAATAGTTTAATAGTATATAAGCTAATTTAATTTACTAACGAAATTTCTAAATTTGAAATTTAATTATAGACTGTAGTGTATAGTATCTATATGAATTTAATACGAGTTTCGATTTTTGCTACCAACATAACAACACAAATGAAAACAGTTGTATGACAACCGACAGCTAAATAAAAAGAAATTTGCTTGTGTTGAACTTTGAAGTCGTGAAATAAATTAAAATGACAGTCCAGCAACTCAACTCGAATATTTCTGACGACTCAGATGATATGGTTAGTTTACCATCGGAGGAAGAAATTTATAGGCGAAAATATCAGTTGTTATTGGAACGATGTGAAGTGTTGCAGCAGGATAATGAGCGAATTGTGAATAGGTTTGATAATATATTCGAGATTTCGTTCTAATGTAGCAATTTCGTAGTGATAATCTCCTTTTAATTTGATGCAGGATACACGAAGTAAAAAAAATAACTAAACGATATAAAAAAGACATTAAATTATTGGTTGAACGGCTAGATAAGCATGGAGATCCCTTCAGGACAGCTACAGTAGAAGTAGAAGTGAAGCCTGAAATTACTCCCCGGGCACCTCGTGCGGGGGCCAAAACTCAAACTGGTGCAAAACAAACAGACAGACAAAATGCTTCAGGGGGTAAAAAGCCAGCACCTAAGAGAAAAAGTAAAGCAGATAAGGTAAATAGATATGATTAATTACGATCTCATCCTTGAGAATTGCTTTCTATTTATTAAGAGGTAACTTTAATGTTTTGTTTTATCAATACATTATTTTCAGCCTGAAAGAGATCCCAATGCACCTAAAAAACCTTGCAATGCATTTTTCCAATTTTGCCAAGAACAACGGCCAGTAGTTGTGGCTGAAACTACTACAGAAATGGGTTCAGAGCCATCCAAACAAGAAGTTACAAGACAACTGGCTTCGAGGTGGAGATCACTCACAAATGAAGAGAAAAGGGTAATTAGAATTAGCCTATTTTTATTTTGGTTTGGATCTTTATTATTATTTTTGAAAGAGTTAGATAAGAGATAGAGAGTAGATAAGAATAAAATAAAAAACATAACATAAAATTAACATGCATTAAGAGTAAATAAATAATAAACATTAGATCAAATAAACTTATTAAAAAAATGATTAAGTTTCAAATATCATTAATATTTTATGTTATGTATTAAAGAAATAAAATAAATATTAGACATATTAGATAAAATACATTTAGTAACCTAATGTGTCTGTACCATATAGAAACATTTACGAAGCAACTTTAACTTTGTGTTACTGCATTGCCTAAGAATATTAACATACAATGATCAATGTCAATATTGCAAAATTTAATATTTTTTGCACCTATAAAATGAACAGTAGATATAATTGTTTCACACTAGGGATGTTTGATCCAGGAGTCTTCTATATTGCAATGGTCAATCTAAGTATCAATATTATTAAATCTGTACAGTTTTGTTTCAGTTTTCAGTTGTGTCAGTTTGGTCTATTGTTCTCTTTATTTGGTAAAATTTAATTTTAGTAACGAAACAAACCTTGTCTTTTACATTGGTTAATCATGTAATGGTAGAGTAATTAATATAATAATAATTTTGACACCGACTCTGGATTGACTTTCATTTAAAGTGTGATTAGGTTATAGAGAAAATATGCAAAACCAATACTTAAATTTGATTATATTTATTAATTTTTGACATCGGTTCTAATATTCCATATCTAGTGGAGAAAAAAAATTGAAATATTTAATGTAAACTTAGTAGTAGCACTTGGATTGTTTTCAAGTGTTGGCTTCAAATACTATTATACACAAAATAATATAAATATATTATACATCTACACAAATATAGAATCAGTTCAATCATTCAAGTTCAATATTAATATATTTTTACTTTTCTTTTATAGATATATGTTGCAATGTTTGAGAGATCAAAGGAAAAGTATGCAGAGGAAATGTCAGCATATATTAAGAAAGAACAATGACATTCAGAGACATTGAACACTAGCAGTTAATTCCTTTGTGATCTTCAGCTTTAATACTAAGTTATTATTATAATAAAATAGAGATTTTTATATACATTGGTATATTTTTATTTATAATATATACAAAACAAAAAGGACATCATGGCCAATGGCACTCAGCATATACTTTAAATAGGAATATCATAAAAAAAAATGTCTATTTAAGATATAATTTATTATTAACAGTAACCCAGTATATTCATAGAATTATATAAAAAACAACAAAAGAGGAAATAAATGTGCATTACATTTCACATGGTTCTTTAACCTTTAAAATGATCTTTCTCGAGACGGATAGCTCTCATTGTTTCTATAGCATCATTTTTCTTTGCATGTTGCATAACAGATGGTTCTGTTACTCTCATGAAAGGATTGTAGAGTTTTTCTTCATAAATGGTGGAAGGAACCTAAAAACAAACATTATTCAATTATACAGTTGACATGGGCATGGCAAGGAGGAGCGCCAGTCACCCCACAATAGTCTGGTGCTTAAAAAAACAACATTTACAGAATATCTATTCAAAGCTTAAGTCTCTAAATATGCTAATCTCTAAATATGCTAATTTCTATGCATTCGGATATCCTAAACTACTACTAACTGAGGATCAGGTTGGAATAACATTTCGATTATATACTGGCATTATTTAAGTGTCACTAATATACCATTGATAATATTCAGGCCATTAAAACATTAAATTTAATCCATATTTCTTAGCATTGCCTGGTCCTCTGCCTACAATGCTTATAAAACAGATAAAGAGTGAAACAATCTTCACTTCATTTCTTTCTTGCACAAGTTAATAATTACATTTATAAACTTACAGTGGGCTTATTTTCCTCCCTTTGTATCTTTGACCAGGATATTTTCTTTTTAATTTCTTCATTCTCTGGTTCAACATGAGCAGCAAATTTTAAGTTTTGTAGACTATATTCATGACCACAAAAAACTTTAGTCTCATCAGGCAAAGCACCTAAAACTAGTATAAGAGCTTTGTGCATTTGTTCGGCTGTGCCTTCGAAAAATCTCCCACATCCACCCAAAAATAAAGTGTCCCCTAAAATTTAAGAAAACATGTAATTGTGAAATATAAAAGTTAAGATTCTCAATTCTATATATACAAAATACTATTTATACTATTCAAAAACTTGATAAATAACTAAATATGATGCAGTTCTGTCATAATTAAAATGATACCAATATGTACAACACCATTCTGGCACAGTGGTACAGTCTCTAATGCTATCATTGTTTCTTAATTTCTCTCTCGGGAAAATTAATTATTTTTATTTTACCACCTTAATAGGTAGCGTCTCAATTTGAGTGGAAAAGAACAGAGTGTTTTAACAGAATAGAGAATGTAGTGTTAAGTATATACAAAGCGCAAAACTCTAAAGAACTACTACAATCTATACCTACCAGTAAAAACTGCTGATTCACTGCCATCTTTGGGTGAAACAAAATAACAGATATGTCCTGAAGTATGGCAAGGTGTGTAAAGACACTGCACATTGAGTTCTCCAATATTAAATTGTTGTTCATGTTGAACTTTGTTTGTTAGGGCACCAATTCTGTCATCCCCACCATATACTTTTAAGCCTGGTTGTAATTTAACCAAATCTTCATTCCCTCCTGCATGATCCCTGTAATTTAAAAAGAAAATGCAGCATTACACACTCCAAATAGCCATTGAGGCACAGTGGGAAAACTTCAATAGCAAATTCAATAGTAGTGGGTATTCTACATTTAGCAAGTGGAATTTTTTGAGAATAGTTTCTCACTAACTATCCTGCTATATGTAAGAATAATTATGTTACAGTTGAATGCCATATAATGAAGAAACAATATGAAATAAAAGAAAATTAATTCTTACTTAATTCTATAACTAACTTCACAAGAGAAGCTGAATTGTTTGAAAATGCAAAAAATATTGTTTTATGTCAATACTGATAACAGGGTTAACTTTTCTGATAAGATTATACAAGTCAATAGGTAGGACAAATATAATTTTAAAATATAAATACCAATGGTGATGTGTAGTTAATACAGTAGTTAATTTTATTCCTTGACCATTTATAGCTTTCAAGACCGTCTGTGGTTCCACTGGGTCTACGATAGCGGCTTCTTTAGTAGTCTTGTCAATTATTAGGTACATATAATTGTCTTGTAAAGCCGGTAATATTCTTATATCCATAGCTTTGTATTCGTGAACTTCTTGTACACTATGTGAATGACGTTGATTCCAAACTAAAGCTAGAAATTTAATGCCGGTTATAGGTAAAGTAATTTTAGTACTATCTCGTATCTACTACTACCATACTCTTTACATTATGTACATGAATACTTTGTAAATAAATGATACGTATGTAATTACCTTGGAAATACAGCTTAGTTATTCGTTGTGATAGCCCAAATGGCAGTGAATTTACGAATCTAGCAAGCATTGAACAAAAGAAATAGGAAAATAAGTAAACACTACTTCCTAGAATACCTTAAGGCAATCGAGGATAGAAATAGTTTTAAAAATAAATGCGATCGCTTCTTCTCTGGTGTTCCAATTTCTTTTACAATACAATCTACAAAATAAGAAATGAGTATGATAAAAGGACAAACTCGATGTTTTGATTGTTGAACATCTAATAAGTATATCGTTCATAAATTTGTAAGCGGTAAAAATAAAAGATGAAGTATTTTTTTAAATTAAACTATAAATAAATAATAAATTACAAAAAAATGTACTTTTGTAAAATTTGTTTAAAATGTAATTATTTAGGTGTAAAATTATATTTAAATTTTGTTTTACGTTTTTAATTAGTATGTGTAGTTCTGTAGGTTGCTGTGACACTGACAATTTGACATTCACTGTCAAACACACGTGTTTATGTCGATGTCGGTGTTGTGTCTAATTCAAATTGTAATATTTCAAAATAAATAGAAATATTTTTATTAGTATGACATATTTATGAATAACGATAATTTTTAATCATGAAAAGCAAACCTGTAAAGCATAAAACTACAAACACCTTCCGTGTAAGTATTTGGCGTAAAATAATTAAGCACTATACAAATGTTTGCAGGTTATTCTAGAGGGCTAGTAAAGAAAAACCACATTTCAATTCTATGGAACTATTTTAAAAGTTTATAACATTTAAAATAAATAAATTTGCAAAATATAACAAATGTTAGTGACTTATAATTAATATAAATATTCTAATAATAATATTAATATTTTTTTTTAGTTTGTCCCCTTTGCTGAGCGGATTAATTCTATAGATATACGACATGCAGCTCTATATCATATCGAACATGCTAATTCAAGTCAACCTGGTGAAAATGACACTCATTTTCATTTGGCATTACAAAAATGGCATGGCCTCAATTTGACTGAAAACTTCAAAAAATTTAAGAAAGAAGTTTATGGTATAGTCACTGTACCACAATTGATTCATAAGAAAGATGAAGTTTTAGATTTATTGGAAAAATATTTGCAATTAGATGATCAGTTATGTCTTCAGCCATTATTAGAGTAAGTATAAGGAATATAAAACGATATATATTTAAAAATTTTAAATAAAAAATAATAAATACGAATTACTTCTCTATTTTTAGAATTTTAGTATCTACAGCAAAAGATTTAAGAAGTGATTTCTATCCACACTTTCCCAAATTTCTTGATATTTTTATAAACTTATTGAATACAAAAGATGCTGAAAAACTAGAGTGGACTTTAGTATGTTTGGCGTTTCTATTTAAAACACTAAAACCGTATCTGAAGAAGGACATTGGAGTGGTTTTGACTAGAATTATACCTTTATTGAGTGAGACAAAACCACAGTACATAAATAATTTTGCAGCCGAAAGTTTTGCATTTGTTGCAAGAGATATAAGAGATAAGAAAAAATTTATAGACCTTATGCTTAATTACTTGCAAACCAATGATGATGTGAGTATATTTTCATTACAATTTTCATTACAATTTTTTTTTCAGTTTTACGCTCATAAAGCAAGTAAAAAAACAATTTTCTTATTTTATTTCTTTCACATAATTAATTATATAATTTTGTGGTGCATTGAAGTTGTACCTGAGAACAAAAGCAATTGATAAAAGTTTTAATCCTCGCTTCATTCTCAGGGAAATTAATTATTTTCATTTCCCTCTCTAGCAGACATAGAGCTGTGTTGACTTCCGCCATATTACATGTCACCAATTCTAGTGGAAAGTAGAAAAGTGTTTTAAAATTACATTCTCTCTGCTTTTTCTTCTATAAAATATTAAAGTAAGTATATCTTTACAGGCAATATCAGGCTGTGGACATTTGTTGTTTGAAATTGTAAGAGGTGTGGGCAACAAGTTTCACAGTTGCATTGAAAGCTTTCTTCCACTTTTATTGGCACATCTAAAAGAGAAAGAAGAACATCAAAATGTTTTATTTAAAGTATTAACACAAACATTTGAAGATATCTTACAAAATATATCACCTAAAGAATTTAACATAGTTTGGGGAAACATTAATGAAAACTTAGAAGACATTTTGAAAGAGAAAAATGAAACTGTGGGATTGGAATACATTTTAAGGCTAACTGGCCAAATAATAGAACATCAGCAAGGGAAATATTTGTTGAACCCACAACAGTTTAGTTTGCTATTAGTAAAAATTATATGCAATGAATCATCAGAGAATGTTCTAGAAGTATGTTCACAAATTGGAATGCTCATGCTTCTTTCTTCTAATATTTCCCTTTCACAAGAACATGCTGGTATAATTGTTAAAGTATTGTTACCATTGCCATATCCAAAAATTCTGATAAATTTCGTGCAAAATGTTATCCAATATTCACAATTTGATATGCATATACTACCACCATTTATAAAATTTGTAATTCAATCAAATTTTGATGGTGATGCCATGTCCACATTGGCTAAAATTTGCCTTAAAAAATCACCTTTGTGTATAAATGGCCTGAAATTATTTGAATGGGTGAAATATCCTTTGGATTTTGGTAAAGGACACACCATGTTTTTGGATCATGTTAAAAATGTTTTGACCCAAGAAATTGAAAATTTTATTGAAAATCCAAAGCAGCTACTAAATGTTCTATATTGCCTTCCCCATATTGAAAAGATTGATGTTGAAATATGTATTAAAATGCTCAGTAATATTATATCGAAGTTTCTAGAAGTCCTAATGAGTTACAACCTTGAAGCACAAACAGAGGAGAATAAGTTTCATTGTGACACTACACCTAAATCAAAATTAGCCAGAAAAGTCATATTTTTATTAGCAAGTGCTATGGAATGTGCAATTCATATATCAAACTGTAAAAATATAACGAAAATATGTAATGTTGATACTTTGCTTCCTATTTTATTACCTTGTGCTGCAGATCCAAATTATTTAGTTGCACTTCATTTAGTGGATTTATATTTGAGTGCATATGAAAATGAGAATGGTTTAAGTTATCCATTTTTATCATTAGTTGATTCCTATTTAAGATCAAATGTGTCATCTCCGTTTCATATAGTAAGTATGAGAATATACTTTTATTAATTTAGTGAATCAATTTTACATTTTAAATATAAATTACTAAAAAAAAATAAGTAAGTATTATTTTTAAGTATGTACTTTATTCTTTACTTTTAATTTTAATATTTTTTTGCATTGTTAACATCAAATCGAATCCACAACTAGTAGCGTTTACAGGCGCACGCTGGGGCCCCTGCGCCACGATCGATGTCAAGTCGATGTCGAGGAACATTTTATTTAGTTAATCCTCTAATTTATATTTCCATTTCTTCGCTCTGGTGTCGAGGCAAAGCGCGGCGTTAAGTTCCGCCGTTTTGATTATAAGTTCGTTATGATTAAATACACTTTTTATATATCTATTTTTTTTCAAACTTACAGGTGCGCCTGTTGACTACTCATATATATAAATTATTTGAAAATGTACAAGAATTAAATAAAACAGTTCAAAGTGGTGGAGATACTGAAAGATTTTCGATATTTACGAACTGTTTTACTGTCGAATCTATAGCGCCAACTATACAAGAGTATAGAACTCAACTAAACTTGTTACAAAAAATGGTGTTTAATACAACTCAATATGAAATTGCTAAAGAGACAGATTTTCATCTTTTCTCATTAAATTACATGTTGGGATTATTGTATGTTAATTTCAAGTTATTATGGGAACCTGTATCTGAATTTATTGCTGGATATGGCAATGCTTTAAATTCTGATGATTTTTGGCCTACATTCCACAAAGCATTGGAATGTTCTTTTGTTAACACAAAAAGTAACTTGAAAGTATTCATATTTGAAGATGATTTGGACATTAATAATGAATTAGTGGCTAACATTTATAAAGAATATACAAATATATCCGAAAGACCCGACTTGTATAACTATAGAAATTTAATATTGAAAATTATGAATAATACTATTCAAGTGTGTGAAGCAAAGAATAGAGATGTAGTAGTTTTATTTTTAAAGTTCATCGATGAAGAATATAGGAGAACTGACACTATGAATGCTCTTAAAATAGATATTGAAATGCATAACAAAGAAGAAATGGATACAGATGATAAATCTAATGATGGTAATGAAGAAGAAAATATTGAAATTCCAGATGATAATGTCCATGATTCAGTATCTGGTAAAATTGTTTTTAAAACTCTTATAAATATAATGCAAGTTTTGTCACAATTTAAAAATCCGAGAGCCCTTCACAAAGAACCTGTGTTTTGGGAACTATTTTTAGAATTTTTAAAACACAAAAATCCTGGTCTACAGAAATATGCTTTGGATTGTATTTTAAATTATAAAAATAAAGGTGTTACACCGTACAAAATCAATTTGTACAACTTAGTGGACGAGAAGAAGTTCAAAGATGAGCTAACACAGTTCAAAATAACTGAAGACTCACAGGCCATTCAACCAGAACATAGAGAACATGTGATACCACTAATACTAAGAATACTCTATGGAAAAATGACTTCTAAATTAGCTGCTGACAAAAAAGGTGGAGGTCAAACAAGACGATCGTTAATTATGCGATATTTGAGCGGCTGCAACGAAAATGAACTGAGAATGTTTATAGAAATGGCATTCTCTTACCTCAAACAATACATGACAATGGATCCAAAAGAAATATATATTAGTATATTAAAAAATACTAATTTAAAGTCTGTCACAAGTCCTGGCAAATTAAATAGTATTTTGAACTTATTTGATGTGGTGCGAGAATATTTTGGTGGTTACATGAAAGACCAGCTACTGTCTGATTTCTTTAAAATATTTTACGCAGTATCTTCTAATATAAGTAGTGTTTTAGCAAATGTTGATAAAGTTCACATTGGCTATGTCAAGGTGATGAAAAACTTGCGAACTTTATCGATAAGCACATTAGGAAAATTATTTGATCAATTTGAAAAATATGCATGGAATAGAGATGAATTGTTTGTTATGTTTGAAACATTAATATGGCCGCTCGTTCCGCGATTACAAATTGAGGGTATTCATAGTCCTACAGCATTACTTAAACTGTTTAACATATGGTGCCAAAATCCTAGGTACTATACATTATTTGTTACTTGCTGTGAGAAAGATTCTTCAATAAGTATTTTGCCAGCTATTTTCAAACTTTTATTAGCTCCTAAAACTACCTCTGGAGTAGTCAATTTGATATTAGATATGATAGAAAAGTTATTGACTTTAACAGAAGACGAAGAAGAGAAAGATATCCCAAGTATAGAGTCATTCTGTACTTTAAAAGTAGGCGCTGAAGATAAACTTGATATTAATTTTGGAAGTAAAATATTAATCCCACATCTGCCAAGTATATTGGAAGTTATGAAACGACGAATAGCTAATTCAGCAAAATCTAATACAGTAAACAGAAGAGATCTATTGATTTTATCAAGAGTCACAGAAATGGTGACTACACCGGAAATGTGTGATGATTTATTGAGTTTACTATTGCCTATATTAGTAAAGAAGGTCTGCATGAACATGGCTGAAGAAAACATGGAACATGCCGTCAATACAATTATAAATTTGCTTGGACACAGTACAAATCCACAACAATACATAAAAAACATAGCCATTTTGTTCAACAAAGTTGGCCCAGTTGAAGTGAGAAAACTTCTTATTAAATTACTTTCGTCGATTGCTCAAAATGCAACTGCAAATAAAGATGGCTTATTGAAAATAGCTCATGTAATAACAGAAATGAATGCCTTTAATAAGAGATGGATTGAACAGCCTGATTTTGATAGAAGGCTCGACGCTTACAAACAAATTTATCAGATGCTAGATGCAAATGAAATTGATGTTGATCTAACAATATTGATCGTTAATAATTGTTTCTATTTCATTCGTACTGAAAAAGACATAGGTTTGCGTGATAGTGCGGGATTGTGTTTGAAAAAAATTTTACCAAAACTTCTTATAAAATATCGTTCTGCGACCGATGGCCAATTTTTAGTTCGCGATACTGTCCTTTCTCTTATATCAACTGGGATTAGAGACAAGAAAAATGATATTCTAAGAAATGAGAGTATCACTCTACTCGGAGAATTGGTTAGAGAATGTCCTGAAGTAGACGTTGTGCTATCGGACTTATCTTCACTGGCCAGTAAAGAAGACGTGGAAGTGGATTTCTTCGAAAATTCCTGTCACTTACAATTGCATAGAAAAGTTAGGGCGCTCTTGAAATTTAGTAAAGTTGCTAAGAAACAAATAAAATGCCCGACGCCGAGGACTCTTACAAATTTCATTTTGCCCTTAGCTTCGATGTACATTTGTGACGACAAGTTCAATGATAAAAATAGTCTTATAGATGCGTGTATAGAAGTAATATCAACATGCTGTAGATTATTACCTTGGTATCATTATGAAGTTATACTAAAATTATACCTAAACAAAATTCGTCATACGACAGAACACCAAAAACAATTAACACGTATATTAATCGGTATATTAGACGCTTTTCACTTTGACTTCTCAAAAGTCAAAAATATTGAACTACCGAAAGCATTGACCATGAATATTGGAACTAAACATATTAAAACTAAAAAAATTGAACCAAGTAAAACTAGTGATGATAAAAAAGTAGATAATGAAGAAAGTGATTCTGAGAATGAAGAAGAAGAAGGAAATGAAAAAATTGAAGAACTAGAATCTAATTTACTAATAGAAGGAGAGAAGGATGATGAAAATCAGAATAGTAAAGAAATTAACAACACTCCCGCTTATGAAAGAATCACCAATGTGTCGCCGTCTGTCGCAAACAGAATAATTAAATCGTTATCCAGCGGATTGTTGCCACAATTAAATCGGTGAGTGAACTGGGCTAGTTACTATACTAAAAAAGTTCATTAAAATTTAAATTATACTTTTATTTAATTATATTGTAGCTTTTGTCAAGGAACAAAAATTTTAATTAATATGAATTTTAGTAAATAAGCGTTATATTATTTATATGTTTTATGTCATTTACACTTAGACTAGTCAAAAATAGCCCCAAAGCAAAGAACAATAACATATATTTACAAAATTTCTTGATAACTTCCTAGATATTTGCATTATACTTTAATTCCAAACAATTTTAGGGCAATCGGTAAATTAACGGAGCACGAGGAATCTCACAAAGTGAATAGACGTCGTATGGGGTTCGCGCGCGTTGAAGAAGACATGCTGCGAGTGCCGATTGCACTTGCCTTAGTCAAGCTATTGCAAAGACTGCCTGGAGATATATTGAGATATCAACTGCCTGGGTAAGTCTTTAAATTTGGCAAATTACTTTTTTCTTTATTCCTTACTAAGGGTACAAAAATGTATAAAATAAATAATGTAGGGGGATTCAAACCTGTGACTTTTGGAAACCGAAAGGGCTCTGATCACTAAGGGCCATATATGTATATACTTATCTGTTTAAATTTTTACGTGCTACATTAATTTTTTTATAGCTTAGCTATAAATACCTTTCAAAATATATATTTTTAAACTTTACAATTGATGTATGTAAATTTATATATATATTAATACGATTTTTTATTGTAGGATTATAATAAAACTGTGTTCATTTTTAAAATCTCCATTAAAACAAATAAGAATACCTGCAAGAGATATCGTCAAAAAGATCATGTTGACAATCGGTACGCCATACTTGGGTGTACTATTAGAACACCTCACTTTATTATTGACTAGAGGTTTTCAAGTGCACGTGCTCGTTGCTACAATACATACAGTGTTAGACGCCTTGAAAAACGGTTTTAAAAACGGCGATATCGATGAAAATCTCGGTTATATAATCGATGTTTGCACGAACGATCTTTTTGGAGCACTGTCCGAAGAGAAAGAAGTAGATAAGTTACATTATAAAACACCTGAAGCTAAACCTAGCAAGAAAAGTTACGTTACTTTAATGATAGTAGCTCAAAATATTAGTGAAAAATGTTTGATAAATCTTCTATTGCCTTTCAAAGAGGTATTGCAAAATCATCATTCTAAGAAAATTGTCGTTAAAGTTCAAGAAGCACTCATGCATATAACAAGCGGATTAGTAACAAATAAGTTTATCGATGTCGAATCACTATTCGTATTTCTACATGGCTTAGCATCAGAGAGCATACCGGAATTCGTTCTAAATGCACCAAAACGTCAACTAACTGAGGCTCAAAGAGAAACAATGCTTAGAGCCAAGCCAGATTGTTTCATAGTTCCGGAAATACCAAAACGTAATAAAGACTCTCAAGCTAGAAACGTCAGAACATCATCTAAAACGAACGCGCACGTTCTTATAGAATTCAGCTTAAATATTTTATATGTTATACTTAAAAGGGAAAAGGTTCCCAGAATTGATTGCAAAGCATTTGTAGATCCCCTGATTCCTTTATTAGTGGATGCTTTGAAGAGTGATCACGTCAAAGTAACGACAATCGCAATGAAATGTATAGCGACGTTATGGACGATCAGAATTAGTACGCCAACCCTAGAAGAAATGGTCAAAGATATCGTGAAAACGCTATTTTCTATACTACACAAATATGCTACCTTTGAAATTAGCAAGCAAAATGATAATTATCATTTAGTAAGGAATTCTTTTAAGGTAAGCCGTTATAGTGGGAAAATTTATGTTTTGATTCTTCGGCTTCGCTCGCTTAAATTTATTGTAATATTGTATCAAAATTATACAAAATCTTAGCATAAATTATTATTATGTATTCTTATTATTAATATTATATATTATAAACAAAATCCGCTTAGTAGTTTTTGCTTGAAAATAGAACAAACATACATCCTCTCAAAGTTTCATATTTATTACATTAGTAAGAAAGTATACCACTAAAACTATTTTTTTTTTGGTTACAACTAAAGATATAAGGGCAGTAATAATTATGTTTATTTGAGTACTATATGTCAATAATAAGTTTAATACTATATTAATTATTTAACTTAAATTTATTATTTTATTACAGGCCGTAACAGTTCTAATACGAAACGTAAAATATTTCACTCTAGAAGAAGAACAATTGAAAACACTTTTACTTTACGCAGAAGAAGATTGTCAGAATGATGAAAAACAAGCGAATTCGTTTTCTTTACTAAAAGCCATATTAGAAGCTAAATTAGTTTCAAGTGAATTACACGAAGTTATGGAGAAAGTCTCTAAGATATGTATTTTGAGTGAATCTGCGAAGTCAAGGTACTAATTATTTAATTTTAATTTTTTTTTAAGGATAATCGTGAAAAAAATTGTCGTTATGGCACAGTGATATGTGGTCGAAATCCGCCACTCAACGCGCAATGCGTCAAGAAGTCTTAACACTAGATTCACAGGTCCCTTGTAACTAACTGGTTAACTGTGGACAACATAAAGCTAAAAAAATAAAATCTTATTCACCAGAAATCTTATTTTAGAGTGGCCACGACTCCTCAACCGTACTATGATTATACATAATAATCTAAAATCTATCTATTTACAGGGAAGAAACGCGTACAATATTCGTTAATTATTTAACGCATTATTCTCCAGGCAAAAGATTGGAGAAGTATATACAGTTCTTTGTGACACAACTCAATTATGAATTGCAACATGGTAGAGAATCTTCCTTAAAATTCTTAGAAATGGTCATCGGTAAACTTAATGCGGTAAATATATGAAATATACGATTACTGTAAGACAAAAATGTCTTTAAAAATAAGTAGTTTCCTCAAGAGATATTTTATTTATTCTACTCTAGTAAATAGATCACAGCGTTGAATTCTGTTATTCAACACGCAATATCTCGGAACTTCGGGAACAGAGTGTATCACCACTAAGTTCCCTCTGTCTGCCGTCTTACATACGGGATAAAGCGTGAAATTTAATAATACACTTTATTTACAGGATCAATTAAAAAACCACGGCGATTTTATGTTCCTATCACTCGGCGCGTGTATGATTAATGACAGTTCACCCGAATGTAGGGCTTCAGCCGCGGCTTGTATTGAAGCTATTCTAAATAAACTACCTTCGACTGGTAGAAATAAATTGTTTGAATTACTTCTAGCCTTCTTCAAGAATAATCAGGTATGTACGATTGTATATAGTACGGTTGATGAGTCGTGGCCACTCTGAAGTTAAGTTTTCTAAACTATTATGCATTGTTCATTCGGGAAGAGAATAATTAAAAATGAGAAAAATCTTAAAATCTAATCTACGCAGACATTTACACGTAACTTAAGCGGCTACGACTTAAAGTACTGTTTTATAATGTTTTACGATTTTGATTTTGATTTTGAATTGATAGATACCATTATAGACGCGCCTAATTAAACACAATACATTTATATTAACCGCCTATTTCAACTTATAAATCATTGAAATATTAATTTCTTTTTCTAGTCTTTTATAACGTAATTATAAAACGAAATATCGCAATATGTAATACATTTATTTTCGTTATTCACAGCCTATCCATTTCGAACTAGCCGCCCAACTAAGCATACGTTTTGTGAACGTCGAACAAGAGAAATTCCAGAACCGTCTAACCTCCATTCTACCTTTAGTTATCGGCAAAATACTGCTATTAAGCAACGACATAACCGAAGGTAAATTCGTCAAAATGAAACTAAGCCAAGACGACGAAACAACTGACGAAAACAAACAAAAAGAGAAAGATCATAGTTTAATACAAATGTTGAATCTAATAGATAAAATAACCATGCATTGCTCGTCTAGTTTGAACAATAAAAAATATATGAACGATTTTGACGAAATTGGCCAGCAATGTAAAGCTCTTCTGGCATATCCACACGCGTGGGTTAGATTAAAATCTGTTAAAATACTAAGTGCTTTGTTAGAAGCGATCGATATAAATGAATTAAATGATAATTTGAGCGTTGAGTGTGAAAGGGGCTTTATATTTGATAGTACGGAGGATTTCTTGAGGAGTCTCGTTTTGGATCTGTGCGCGCAGTACACGCCTACTGTGTCGAAAGATATGGCTGAACAGGTATTTAATTTTTATTAATGTATTTAATAACTTATTTTTTTTTCCTGATAACTAATTTTCATTTGAAGTAAAGGTACCGCAATTGATTTACATTTTTTTAATCTATCATTCTTAGAGCAAGATCGTCATCATTTTATATTATGAAAATATAATTTTTTTAATGAGGTGAACATACCGTTGAGTGGCGAAACTCAACGCCGCACTTTGCCCATACCAGAATGAGGGAGTGCAAATATTTCATTCAAAATAATTTATAAATGTGACGGTTTAGGTTTTAGATACCAAGTGGGACTCGAACCCGCCACCGTCTTCCCCTAATAAAGTGTAAAATATTGCTTTTTTTATTTAGGTAACAGCAGTTTTATTCCAAATATTAAAAATCGTCCACGCCATGCCTTGTTTCAAAATAATAAGTAAAGTACAAGCAGATGAAGGAGACACAGAGTTTAACGCTAAAGTTAATATAAGATGGATTTTGTTTAAATTAAGAAAAGCTGTCAATGTGGAAGTCGCTAAGGCACCTACTAGTATGAATATTGTAAGTTTTAATGATATTTTTAAATATATATATTTTTACATTTGTACTGTATCCCGCACGTAGCAGAAACCTAGTATTATGACACTATGTTCCCTATTTTCCGTTGAATTCGAGACATTGTGTTAAGTTGTGGCCGCGTTTTGTCTATTTCTCGGAACGAGGAAAGGAGACACTAAAATAACTCATTATTCTGAACGGAAATCGACAACCGTCGCTTTTACCATCGCAAGCGTGTGTGCCGGTGCCACGACGGCCTATTTCAGTTTTTTTGGCTGTTTAATAGTATTATTAAGTAATTTATTTTAATAATTATTTTTCCATAAAAATCTTCTAACAAACCTGTACTTTAAAAAATAAAACTAATACAATTCCACAGAGAACAGCCATATTCACAATGTGGATTCACCTAATAAGCTCCTTAAACACTGAAGACATTAACACTATAGTAGACATATTTCTACCGGCGATCGTTCGAGAACTTTCCACGGGCGAAGGACCTTCATCTATAGTGAAACAATTAGCTGGAAGGCTAGGAAAGAAATTGAGAAGGAAAATTGGAGATATTGAATATAGCAAAATGGCGGCTGAAGCTCAGACACGGTTAAATGTGAGAAGAGCTGAAAGGAAGAAGGTAGGCTGTTTTATATCTATTTTGTGTTTTTATTATAGCTTCATGTTGTAGTGAAGGCAGAGTGTACCTTGGAACCTAGTGTTAAGTCACTTCCCTTCCCCACTTTCCCTCACTTGTGCCCCTGTGCCACAACGGCCTCAAGTTTTTATGTATCTGTAATGTAAATAACTTGATGTGTTTGTCAATTTATTTAATACGAGCCACCCACGAGAGGCTTCGCTCGCTTAGGTATAGCGCGCACTAGTGATTTTTGTCACCGTGACTGTTGCGTGACTGTCACCGTGTACATTACACTTAATGAAGGTGTGCGCATTTGGATACGTGACAATTGGGTGACTTTTTGTCCGCGGAGGACGGCAACACGCCGGTGACGCGACTGTCACCGCGTCCATAGATTTGTATGCCCGTGCGCGCATTAGCAACTAAATGTCACCTCCCCCTTGCGGTTTCCATACTAGTCGACTTCCGCATAAACATGAAACAGCAGCGTGTTGCATTGCAGCACCGAATTTTTATTACAAAAATGGCGTCAAGTTCATCACCAAGGCAAAACGTGTGTTTTCATGAAGATGAAATAGACAATGACAATACAGATTGACGAAATTGAGTTGAGGCCATTGCTCTAAGACAAATGAAAAGTTGAAAGCCAATATTTTATACATTTGCTTTTTTTTCTATTTCTTAATATAAGTGCACAGACAACCATCTCTTCGAGATCCATTTTATCAAATGTAAAAAATTTCGTCACTGTCATCGCAAGTGCGCGCAGTGGCGAAAAGTATGATGACATGTCAGTGACAAAAAATTTATTGTCACCGTGACAAAAGTTACCAGTGCGCGCTAAGCCTTAAACTACACAATTGTATGTTTACTAATCTGAATTATTTTCGTGTTTATTTTTTTTCATTAAAGACAATATAAATACATCGACAACTAAAATTTCAGCAATTCAACCACAAACTACTGCAATCTGTTAGAAATATATATATATAATGAATATAATTAAACAAAAAATTGTTAATATCTCTTGAACTGTTGTATTATCACATAGTCCTTATAATATTTTAATATTGAATCTAACCATTCCAGATTATACTACAAGAAAAAGTAAATAACCCCGAAAAGGCAGCGAAAAGAAAACTACAAGTTAAAGAAAAGAAGAAAAAAGCAAAGAAAATTAAATTGGAAATGTTACATGGCAAAAGGCCAAGACCTAAGAAACGGAAAGCGGAGGACATTGATATTGAAGATGAATTGTTAAAAGATGATTGATAAAACATTTTTCTATAGTTTAAGGCATAATTTTTATAGCAACACGTATGATATATACGAGTATAGCAGGGTAAGTGGAGGGAACCTAATGTTAAGATATAACATCACCCCCACCTCCTTGTCCAATTTTTCGAGACATTGCTAGGTACTTACCTAGCAATCTAATAGTAAGCGCTAAGTAGCGCATCTCAACGCTACGCTTTGTTTCCTAAGCAGAGCGAAGAGAAATGAAAATAATTCATTCGTCCAAGAATCGAACGCAGAACCGTAGCGTTTACAGTTACACGTTGTGCCACTCCGCCACAACGCCCTCACTTATTTTCATTAAAAAAAATGTCCTAAATGTGATTACTAAAATTGTTTTGCTGAAGAGAATTTGTTGAAAGCAATGTGTAGATGTTTATTATCTTAATATGAGACGCTCTGTAATATTAAAAACTTTATTTTATTTGAAAATGCCAACATTTGATATTGCAAATGTTCCTGTACATATTAGTTTTAATTTTGTAAATAAATATTTTGTTAATTATTTTTAGTTTTTTTTTTTCATTAATATTTGTTATGTAGATATTTCTATTTTTCGCTGTGATAATCAAATTGAATATTATAAGTTGAAGGTATGTTTTACAGATAATGGCGTAAATTTAAATGTACAAAATTTTCTGGATTTTTTGGCCCTAACATTTTCAGCCCCACTAGGGTTAGAAATACAGAAGTGTTCAGGACTAAAAGACAAACGTTCATGTATGTATAATTACAGAGGGCGAAATAAAACTCATATTAAACAAAATAATATTGCTTTATGCATTACAAAATTATTTAACTTAATAACATTTAAATAAACTATACATCACGATATAAACAATGCATTGGAAGGTGCATTAAGCATTTATTTTTTAATATAGCCAGAGTAGTGTAGACGAATGAAGAAGAAAGAAGGTTTATTTTTTAATAGGGTAAAGTTTTAGTGAATGTGATTTTATTTATACTTAAATGTAGTATAAGTCTCAAATATTAAGTAAAACAAGTAATATTTTTTTTATATAATTATAAGGAATAATAATTTAAATAAAGTTCCCATTCAATCGTTTGGTACATAATTAATATTTTTACATTTATTATTTTTGTTTTACTTAGAATTTGTTTTAAATAAACTTTCTTATATTATTGTGCAATATTTCTATAATATTAACGTAGTAACATAATTATACACAATCTTTCGCAGATTTAAATATTTAAATTATTCTTTTTTAACCACTATAGGTTATTCATTTCGAGCTTTTATAAAGCTATTATTCAATTACTTTAATATAAATATTACAATTTGTCTCTTTGTTCGGTGTCCAAAGTATAAAAGTATTGTTTACCTTTTGGACAACATGCCGGAGGACGCATGTGGCAACAATTTACCTTTTACGCCGTAAAATTGATATCAAAATTTTAAGTAAATATTCTGATATTTTTTACATAATATAATTTATGGATACGAAATAACAATCGTTGTCTTTTATTATTGTTCTCGATAACTTATATATAATTATACATTTTGTAAAGCGTCAATGCAAACGCAACCAATATGATTTCATAACATAAAATTATAAAAAAATAAATAAAAAACATAATTATAAAAAAACTATAAGTTAATTCGATTTTTTTCATACAAAAAACAACGCCTTTTTAAATATTGAAAAGTTACTTTTGCATTGACATATTTATATTTATAACACAATTAATCTTTACTAAGTAACATGTTAAATTGCGTTTCAGTAATAAAGCCTAAAAATCTTTATCACTAACGTACAGTATGGGCAACGAGTCGTGGCTACTCTGAAGCTAGCTGTAAATTACTGCAGATTTAATTTTATAATTTTACATATGATTATTATCTTACCGACTGAACAATACGTAAAAGTTCATAAAATCTAACTTCAGGGCCACAACTTGTTGACCGTACTATATTAAAGTATACATCATTTGTTATTCCCCTACATCGTTCTATAATTTACTATTTCAATTACTGCATGACTAAATAACATTTTGTTAATCTATTACATTATCTATTAGCTAGCAAAAAAAAACAAACTATGAACTGGAACATACTAATCTAATATTTACCTCACAGCACCAACTTTCAAACAACTATAAACTTCGTTAAGTAAATATTTATAGTGTACCTACTTGTATCTTAAAGGGTTGCGAAGCTAAGGAGAAACTTGTGAGAGACTACTTGACTTGTTTACTAGATAAGCAACTACCTCGTGAAGTATCTGCTTCGTTTTTATCTATAATTTTCTCTTTTTCTTTCCTGTAAAGTTTATATGAGTATTTTTTACTTTTAAATTTACAAATTGCCAGTTAAAATCTAAAGATGAGTAAAAAAAACTTTTTTTCATAATATGTTAACACCTTTAGAAATATTCTTATTTTAATTACTAATATAATTAAGTAATACGAAAGGTATAAAGCAATGGAAGAGTGTGGAAGGTATTAAAATTATAGGTATACAAGGGTAGGCTAAATCATAATATTTTTAATTTAAGTTAAGCTTTTAAGTTAAGGAATAGTATATATTGTTTAAATAAAACAAATAATTATTATGTGACGTAAAATAGAAAAAAAATAATAAACTTTTTAATCTGTCTCATGTCCACAGAGAGGCGATAAAAATTATCACAATTTCAGGTAAATGGTGCCTTAAACTAGTATATAATAGGATAAAAATGTATAAGACTTAAATAGGTATAGTAGAGTAATAAAGTTGCAAAATATAAATATATGAATTGCAATTTAAAAACGTTATAATTTTATAAGCTCAATAGTGGCGAAGAGTGCACTTGGACTAATAAAGATTTTTTTAAGCCGCCTTTTGATACAATTTAAATAGACGGTAGGATATTAAGAATTAAAATTCTGAGTGCATAAATATTGTGTTTTGTAGATAAAATTTATTGAGAATAATATAATGTAAAACAATTTCATATGTTATAATAAAATGTCAATGGATTATTTTTAAATATTAGGTAAATATATTGCGAGGCAAAATGGAATGTGCTAGAAATATATAATATTATAGAATTAATAATTTTATAATGGACGGCAACAAGCTTGGCGACTGACTGCCTAAGCTAATAATTATGAAAGCCTTATGAACTAAAATAATTTTAAAAACAATATTTAATAAATTATCGAGCGCGGTTTGATTGTATTTGACGTTTTTAAACATGGCGGCTTAACTTGTTAACGATTTGGACGCGTTAAATGGCGTCCATGTAGAAATTTAGTACCTACTTACAATATTGGGATAAAGGTAATTGACTTGATATCGCGATTGCACGCACACGGGGCTCAGTAATTTGGTTTACCTAAAATAATTACAAATATAAAATATTGGAGCTTAAGCGACTTTTGTAGCTACACGTACTATATTTAGTAACCTATCTTACAAATACTAAAAACACAAATAGTACCCCAGTGCGAACACCCAGAATGTTTAACAAAAAGAAATTCACAACAAAACCGATAATATGGGATTATATCTCATAATCTTCGACAGTAGGATCCACAGCAGCGACGTGGTGGTGGCGAGCACCACGCCGCCCCAGCCCAGCTCGAGCGACCAGGCGGTGCTGAACTGGCGTGCGGACAGCACGGGCAGCGCTGGCAGGCGCGCGCCCAGCACGCCGTCAGCACCCGAGCCGGGCGTGCTACGGTTTGATACTCTTTGTACGCGCTTGAAGTGGATTATCATTAGTGTGAACATTGCGAACAGACCTGGAAGTAATGTTTTTTAGATTTTATTTATTGGCTTGTGAAGATTAGATAGTTGTGCGGTCAATTCCCAGTTAGAGAAATGTTTTTATTAAAAATATATTTTATTTCTAACTAGTCTGGTTAACAAGTGGAATCTTTAAGATATCTGAAATACGGTACTACTTCATTCTGTCCCTTTTTTCTTAGTCCGATTCGATACGATTTTCTTTAATAATACCAGAATATATGTTTCATATTCAAATTAATTTACTGTCTTGAAAATGAAACATAACTTAATCATAAAATTCTTACCAGCTAACAGATACATGACGCCAGTGACGAGGACCGCGCTTATTTGATGTTTGCAAACTCCGAATGCTCCCACGAGCGCCGCGCTCCCGAGTACTATGAGACACACCAGTGCACACGATATGGATAGATTCTGCATGCCTAAAAATGTTAAAATCTTAAATTCTCTTCTTATAAATAATATTCTATGTTCACATTTAGAAAAAACGGAGTGTCTTGACACTAAGTTCCTTCTGCCTACCCTGCTGTATGCGGGATATAGCGTGAAGATGTTATGAAAGAAAAATTCAAGAGAATATTTCTATTTTCATCATTAGTAAAATAAAACAAGTTATTTTTTTTAAATATTTTTTTTATATTATTTCTTGTAAACTTACGGTGTTGCCAATCCCCTCTTTGCTCTTCGTTCTCTTCATCAGCCAAATAATTTGTGCACAGAGGTTCTGTTGGAAAGCCTGCCCTCGACAGTATGGCTACTTCTTCTTCTAAAATTTAACCATATTTATAATTTTACTATATTTACTACTAAACTACAGTTGCTCTCGCAGCATTATAGAATATTCAGATTGTAAGCACGATAGTTTTGGGTTTGATTTCGAT
This sequence comes from Heliconius melpomene melpomene, assembly GCA_000313835.2. Classification (NCBI taxonomy): domain Eukaryota; kingdom Metazoa; phylum Arthropoda; class Insecta; order Lepidoptera; family Nymphalidae; genus Heliconius; species Heliconius melpomene. Next base: position 7,737 of record HE668061.1, on the reverse strand, counting down.
TTGATAGAAATAATATCTTACAGACTAAAATTTAGGATTGGTTTCTGCATCTCAATCCCGATTGTCTCTACAAAAGCAAGAAATCTTCGTTAAGGCAGGGTTATAAAAATAAAGGCTCTCGTTATTACAATTTTATAGTAAATTTTATATAGATTTTCAATAATACCTTCTAAAGACACGCACATGGTCCAAATGCCCCCATTCATTGGAACTAAGAAAGTGCCTCCACCTTTCCGAGTGTTTGAATCTTCAATCTGAAAAAGAAACATTTCTATAAATTCCAAATGGAGATATAAATGCAGAAGATTATTTTTTGTATTGCACTGTAGTGAAGTATAATTCTTTTAATTTTTTATCTATTCGTTTAGACAACAGCGGTCTATAAGACGAGAAGATTATTTAATTACTAGCAACACTTGAACTATACAATTATTTATTTACTAATCTTGATTAATTTCGTGTTCTAATAACATTATTGAAACACAACATCTATAAATTTCGAAGAACGGAGTTTCTTAACACTAGGTTCCCTCTGCCTAGCCTGCTGTGTGCGGGATACAGCGTGAAGCAGAATATCTATAAATGAAAATCGAATGAAAATCGTTTCAGATACATCAATAACATTGTTACACGACCCCAAAAAACTATTTTTCTTATACATATATCCTCTATGTAGAGACAGTCAGCGTTAGTTACGTTATTAAAAGACATAAAGAAAAAAATAACCAAACTTTAAATATATTACAAAAAGTTTATTATTATCCCAACCATTATAAGAAAACAAATAAATATAATAAACATTGTTTAGTAAGAAAGATACATATTCAGGCAAAGGTGTTATCTTAATCACGTACGTGTTCGAGTGCGTAAGAACAAGCAGGTTTCTTTGTCCTACTAGGGCTTCTTAACGAATCTCGAATTGTACTTTATATTCAAGCTATGCCATTTGAACAATAAATAATAGTAATTTTTATAACATAGTTAAAACGTACTTCTATTCATATCACAATTAAGCATATAAACGTGGCAAAATGATAAAAAGCTGCGTAATTATTTAAAAATATTAAAAATATGTGCTCGAAATTCTTTAAATGCAATTTTTTTCAGTATTAAATTGACTAAAGATTTTAATCATACTCTAAATAGACCTACAATTCATGTCTCCGAAATAGAATACTCTTTTATAGCTAAAGCGACTGACAAATAACCATTCTGCTTTCTCTTGAAGACCACACTCCATTGTTTGAGATAATTAAAATATTTTTTTTAAATAAGTTGTCCGTGACGTCAGTCACGTCAGTGACGGGGCGTCACCAGTGGCACAAAGTGTGACTATAAAACGACTGGTTCGGGGTTCGATCCCCACTCGAGGCGGTGAAATATTTATTTAAATTAATGTTTCCATTTCTTCATTCTGGTGTCGAGGCAAAGCGCGGCGTTGAGTTTTACCACTCAACACGAAATGCCTCTAGAATTCGGTAGAAAGTGGGGAACGGAGTGTCTTATCACTGGGTTCCCTCTGCCGAAGCTGATTTGATTTATTTTGTCTGTGACGTCAAAGTTTTAATGTCAAGTTTACTTTCAAGGTTTTATTCGTATTGTCATTGAAACATTATTATTATTTGTTTGGCCTTCGTTCAAATCGCTTTATATTTCTTTAACCTGCGATATCTACTATGGTGTTCAGTAAATCAATATGAATTAAGAATTTGTCATGAAATATTCATGATATGGGTTGCCACTTTATTATATAAAAAAACCGGAAAAGCGCGAGTCGGGCTCGCCCACCTAGGATTCCGAAGAAAAATTGGCAGACTGGAGCTTTTTTTCTGAAATTCAAGCCTAGCTTAGCCCTTAGAGCCCTTTCTTCTGACTTCACTTCAACTAGCGACTTACAAGCCTATTATATTGTAAGTTTTAACTACAAATGTATAGTTTTCAGATTTATTCCTGAACTAGTAGTGACCTGTAGATGCTAGCTGGTTACGGCTTGTACAAAAGAAATAAAGAGATTTTATATATCTTTTATTTTTTACAGTGTGCTGTAACTGTAAAAATACTACCTAAATATATATTTTGTTTTCTTTATGTTTGCCTTTTTCTAAAGTTCAAAAAGGGCCTTTAGGGCCAATAGGGCTGTCTCATATGAATTGTTATGATTCAGAAGTACTAATGACATTTATTAAAAAACAAAATATATATATAGACCCGAAAATGAATAATATATAGACTGATTTAATTGTTTTTTATTTTTAATATTATGCTTTAGTCATTATATTAAGAACATTTATACGTAGAACATTTATATTTAATTATTATTATTTTTTTAATTAATTCTACGCACGGAAAAAATTATAACGCCAAATAAAATAAGCCTAGGCATAATATTCTTTTGCAAGGAAAAACCGCACTAGCAACCCTAGTCGCACGTGATCCGAATCTCATGGGAGAAAAACGAAAATGTCAGCCTTTTGCTTCTTTATTTTTTGTTAGCTACTCGTGTTATGGCTAGTTTAGGTTGCTTTGGTTTTATTATATTCTATTCTAAAGAATATTGGGTCTTATTATGTGAAGATAGGTACTAGCTTTTCATTTTTTTTCAATATAACGACCATACTCACGAGTGAGAATCGAACCTGTGTCTCCAGACAGGTGCTGTCTCACTTCGAGTTAATATGATAATAATTTTTTATAGCTTCATGCTTTATTCTGCATGTAGGAGGATAGGCAAAGGGAGACTAGTGTTATGACACTCCAGTTACACACTTTCGGCCGAATTCTGGAGGCATTGCGTTTTGAGTGGCGGAACTCAACGCCGCGCTTTGCCTCGACATCAGAGCAAAGAAATTAAAATATCAAATGTTTCATTTTCTCGAGAAGGAATCGAACCCACAACCGCTTACAGTCACACGCTTGCACTCTCGAGCCACGCTTGGCCTCAATATTACGACGATTCTTTAAATGTAAATAGAAATAAAAACCGCAACGATTCAGTATAATAACTAAACTTTAATAGAATAACTCTAATACCAAGCTTAGTACAGAATTACAGCGGGTCAAGGCAACACCGTAGTGGCTTTCAAATTCGTTTACTAGTGCTTTAGGCGACAATTAATTAAACAAACTTTTTAGCAAAAATCAACTAGGCTGAAGTTAAATCTTTTACCATATTACGTAGAATTTCATGAAATTTCAAGTTCATTTTCGTACGTTTCACTGAAGCTGAAAGGAAAATGAAGATAAGAAGTCACTCAGGCCTCTAATTAGTTGGTAAGTTCTTTATTGCTTGCTTTACTGAGTTACGAGTAAATAGAAATTGTTTGAAATGTTTGCTGGTGACATAATAAAAACGGAATGTCTCTATTTATGTTTATAGCTCCAATTTTGTTAAGGTTTACACTATGTACGTATATAGCCAATTTCTTATATTGATTGTCGGCGTTACCTCGTTACCAGAGCGAGGAAATGAAACTATGACATATTTCATTTTATCGAATGGGAATCGAACCCACATTACAGTGGCACGCTTGAGCCATTTTGTCACAACTGACTTCTGTCTATCTATAAACTAAAAAGACTTAACAAAGAAGATTTACGTAATTTTAGACTTTTAATCAAGTAGAACAAGTAAAACTAGGTTTAAATAAAAAAAAACTAAATTTATTTTTGCCAATTTAAAATAACCAGCGTAATGTCGCCCATTTATCAGCTTAATCCAGTAAGCCTGTCCTAAAATCTCATTAATATTGCTCAAAAACACAAGCCCCAGTTTGTTCTAACGTCCAACGTCGTTTAAAATAATCGTTTAATTAGAACAAAATATAATTTTTCATAGTCTACCATTTTATTACGTCGTCACATCGCATCGCGTGCCGTGGACGTCAAGGTTAAGCTATGAAAGTAATTTCGCTGGTCCCATTATAATGTTAATAATATGCAAAGACTTAAGCGGCGTGTGGTATGTTATCGCTGGATTGTATATTATACCTTAGATTTTCACATCTTATTTGTTATTTAATATAGAAATCCGTCATAATCATAAAATATATAAATTAGCGTTTAACGTAACTTTTATCGGGTAATTTGGCAAAAGTGCGGTGTTCAATTCCGCCACTTAATCCGCATTGCCTCCAGAATTCGGTGGAAAGTAGGGGAGGAGTGCCTTAACACAAGGCTCCATTTGCCTACCCTGCTATAAGGCCGAAACTGGGCCCTAGTATCTTTGAGGCCAACTTGGCCTTGTTTTCCACTTGATCATGATACTGGCAGACGCTCGAATGTGCTGATACTGGCGCGACTATAAGAGGAGTGTTTTGTAAAACTAACGATATGACAAATGAGGTTTTATTAGTCTTCTAGTTAAATTAAACCAAGTTTCTTTCACCCTATGAGAAAACTTTAGTCTAATCTAGAATTTTTACAATAATCTACTTTAAGCTTCTCTAATAAGCACCTACTATAAATAATTACTATTAATATATTGTTAACGAGTTACGGACCTTAACAAGTCTTAATATGTCACGAAGTCAAGTTCAAATGAAACTTTTCAACAGTTCAGTTCAAATTTGTTCAAATACTTAAGCGATAATGAATAAATCTGTAAAATATTTTTTCAATTACAATTTAACAACTTAATCGTCTTTGTGTACCTATTATATGAATATATCGATTGAAATTTTAATTCAGTTTCATCTTTTATATTTTTTCTTTTGTTCCAGCACTTGTCCCAACTTTGAACAGTGGAATGGATTCGTATAATTGAAACGTTTGTGTTGATACTCTTTTATTTTCTTTTATAGATTTTTCAATTTTTTATGATAAGCTTCACTTCAATCTCTTTGAACGTCTTTTTAGTTAAACTTAATAAAAGATTTACCTATTTAAAATTATGATAGATGTATAGAAATATTGTTGATGTCGATGTTGATTTTATATCTGTCTGTGAATGACAAAACATAGATGTCATGTGTCTAATTTTCATAATTTGTTTGTATAATTGTATGTAGTTTGCTTATTGAAGGTCGTGAAACAGTGGAACAGCTTCTGATTGTAAGCGCGACATTGGGTTCGATTCCTTATCGGGGATTTATTTAATTTATTTTCATTTCCTCGCTCTCGTAGATGAAGCGCTGTGTTAGGTTCCGCCACTCAACTTAATTCTGCTTATTGTAGTCTGTTTGTTCATATGTTTTCTTTAGATTTTTCAATATATTCTGATAACTTATTTCAAATTATATAACCAATAATAATGTATGTCAATAAATAAAAGTGTATTTATAGTTAAGCTGATTTATATTAATCTTATATTATATTCAATGCCGTTAGTGTTATTCTGCCCAGTAGTGATATAATAACTGTGTTACATTTAACATTATAACGTACTAGCGCGCCACACGCGGCTTCGCCCGCTTAAACTTATTGATATATGAGCTATATTTGCTATGTTATTCTAAAATTTGAACTAAATATGTTCAGAAAGTATTGCGTGAAAGTGAAACAAACATCCATCCACATTAACTTTCTTTGAACAAATTTAAGATTGTAGATATCACTTCTGGCAACAATTTATTATAGACATAAAATATTTATTTTTCAATTTGACTAAATATATAATCATCGTAATCGACGGAAATATGTTTACAATAGTGAAAAATTAATTTAAATCGATTAACAGACAAACGAACAAAGAGACGACAAAGACATAAATCTCGCATGTACAGACAGCTATCACTTACAATTTTCTTATATATGGAAATTTATATTAAAAAAAACGAAAAAGAAATACGAGAGCGTGTCTTTAATATATTTTCTATAGGTAAGCCAGGGTGGCTGTGATCGAAAGGCTTTGACATAAAGGTAACAAAGCAGGCCAGGACGCCCACCCGGTTATTTAAAATGGACACACATAACCTTTAAACTTCAGATACAATGTTCTAAATGTCAAACGTCAACTTACATTTTCCATTGAAATGAAGAATATTTAGTTGGTCGGTACTGAAAATTATTTATTGAAGAAATATTTTAATTAAATTTCAATAAAAAATATTAGACGGATTTTGGATTAAGCTCGTTTTGCTATTATTACTATTAGCTTTCGACGACATATCAACCAGTCTTATGTATAAGAGATATTAAAATAGAAAATGGTGGTCAAAATTAAAATTTGATGAGGAATCCGAGCAGTTCAGCTAAACATTATAAGCACTTCTTTATGGCCATAAAACGATAAATTTAATAAAGTCCATGCAAGCCAGGCTGCGGAAGGCAACTAGTACAAAAAAGTTATATTTCCCGTAAAATTACGAAAAAAATACAATTGGTTTGAGCTCATGTGAAATTACTATAATGTTTCTTATTAACATATACTTCACTTATGTTATTTCACGGTAACTTGGTGAAATATTTTAATAATTTTTTACTTAAGCAAGTCTTCCATAGTGAATGTTTGTCCAATTAGTAAAGTAATTATTTTGTTACGCCGGATTAACTCGCGAGAGTAGCGGTGGGAGGTCACAATCTATTTTTTATATATTTAACCTAAATTCGTAGTTATATTTTTAGTAAAATACTTATTTATTGGATGTTCTAGATTAATGCCTTAGAAGTAATAAAAACAGAAATTGGTCAAGTGCGAGTCAGTCACGCCTACCGAGTGTTCCGTACAATTTTGGATTGTAGAGCAACGGGCAGTACATTTGATAAAAGTTTACAAGCAAGTTTGCGAGCGTATGTTCTTTTATTATTTTGTATATGTATGAATAAATGCTCGTAGGCTTTGATTGTATTGACTAATAAGCTTATAAGTTAACTTGTCGGTGGTCCAAGAGGCCGTAGACTTAAATATTTGATATTAAGTTCAACTCTAGTGAGTTATTTCTGGAGATATTTCTCCATGTTATTTCGAGATAAATCGACGCATGGACGAACAACAAAGTCATTCTATAAGGGTTCCGTTTTTCCTTTTGAAATATGGAACTCTAAAAAAGCCATAACATTTCGCTTGTTTACTGAGTATTGAATCACTGATCACCTTATTGAACACAATAACAATTTAAATTTCACTTTTAAAATTTGTTAAAAATTTTCATTTTTGAAAGTTTGATTGGATTTTAATATAGATTGATTTGGTTGAAAAAGGGTAATTGGTTTTCGCTACTTTATACACAATAAATTTCAGTCGTCGCCGTCGTAGCGCAGCAACACGAGCGTGTTACTGTTAAATGTAAAGGTTTCGAGTTAGGTTCCCACTGGGGGAAGAGAAATATATATATTTTATTTCTTCACTTTGGTAACAAGGTAAAGCGCGTCATTGAGTTAAACCACTCAATATACAATACCCCCAAAATTCATCAGTGTCTTAACACTAGGTTCCCTCTGCTTACCCTGCAATATAAAAAGAAAACATAAAATAATATTAAAGTAGGTACCTTTACAACTTTTTCATCAAGCAACCACTGTAAGGCGGTGTTCGAGGCGTTCGCGAGGGCGGAGAGCGCGGCCTTCTCCCACGACACGTGCTCCCAGTGTTCTGTCATGATGGCGGCGCAGAGCATTGCGGTTGAACAGCTGCAAAGAAAATTTGCAATAAAATGTCTGTCTATAAATTTTATTTTAAAAAGATATTATTGGGTTTTAATGCTTATTTCTTTTAGGTTCACAGAACAATGAAAGTTCATTGAGATATTACTGTTAAAAATTACTCGACATCGAGCTTTGAATAGGGAAACCCATAATAAA
>HE668054.1:0-20267 GCA_000313835.2 Heliconius melpomene melpomene | reverse complement strand
CCTTCGTTTATTTTATTTTCGACTGTTCGAGGAGTTTTGCTTTGAGTAGTTACACTGTTAATTTATTATATTATAGTTTTTAATAAGATATCGCTTAGACTATATTATAATTTGAATTATTTATTCAATTTAAATTATTGCATTCAACAATCTCCATCATGGTAAGGTAAGGTAAGATATTTTAAAATTTTCTGTCGATTTTTTTTAACATTAAATACAAATACTAAAAATTAATAATCGTAAATATTGTTTTATCTAAACTTATATTATATTTGAGTAAACGACCAGACCAGACTTCGAAAAACCAGTCACGTGATAAAGAATTAATTATATTTTAATTGCATTTATCATTTGTGGGACCTAGTTTTAATATTTTTAATTAATTTCCCATATAACGGTGCAAGGTCGTGTAATACGTACAATTTTCCTTGCACAGTCGTCAAGGCAATATGGTTTTTCTCTTTGTAGAGTGAGGTAGAGTTAGCTCTGTGAAAGCGAAACGGCTAGAGTTCGTTGAGTTGCGCAGGCGCACGCGTCGTAGATTTTCCCGCAGTGAGACAAAATACTTTTTGAACTGACTCAGTTTTAAACTACTATTGTTTTCATAATGTGTTAAATTTGCTCAGTTTATACGAATTTGTGTTTTGTGGCTTCATGTAATATATTGGTAAGTATTTTTAAATATTAAAAGAAATATACAGAAATATAAAGGTATCGTTAGGGTATTGAAATTGATATCATCAAGTTTTTCTTTTTTATAATGTCGTTAGAGGATTTTTTTCTGATTATTTACTCATGTTAAGCCTTAGTATATGTAGCATGGTATTATTTAGGTATATTTTCGTAAAAATGTTGTAAAATGTCATATTTCTTAATAATGTTGATGTGTGTGCAAAAACGTGGGCTTTTTGAGTAAGACTAAAAAAATAAAAACATCATACTAAAATATATGGAATGTATAGGAAATATATGATTAATGGAGATTATATGTATAATAACAACTATCTTTTATCTCGAGATAAATACCAAAGTCGTGATAAGTCATATGACTTGCTATTTCAAAATTTAACTTTATTGTAATACATATAGAGTTTCATATTGTCCAAACAGCTTAGTGTTAACAGTGACAAATAGAACGAACACACCTGATAAGGTATCACGAGGACTGTTAGTAATATTCGTGTATTTTATTTTAGTTTTAGAACTAAAACAGCGAGATATGGGGCTGTGTCTATCCTTTGACTGTGGTGATTGCGACGGGTGCGTCAACCCTTGTTGCCTGGCCCTCAGTGCCTGTTGCCTGATCCCATGTCTGTGTCCTAACGCGTGTGGGCAGCAACAGCAGCAACCGCCACCACAGACTGTAATTATACAGCAACCGATTGTGGATCAACAGCCGCCGCCTCCAGGATATCCTTATCCTCCGCAAGGGGGATATCCTGGTTATCCTCCACCTGGTGGATACCCACATCCTCAAGGCTATCCACCGTACGGACAAGCAAGATAGTGTCTTGATAACAAAAGTAATTATAAGTGAGGTATGTTATTTTTATCAAATAGTTATATTATTATATATATTTGTTATACTTTATTCAAGACCAACATGGCGTATGCATGCTAATTTATCTACCTACATATATAAATATGAAAATTAAGTACTTATTGTTTAACCGATTATATATTTATTGACAGTAGACTATTATTATTATATTTTTATAGCTTCTGTGGGACTTTAGATACTTGTACGACAAAATAAGTACAAATTTTGGTCATATCAGTTTAAATTTGATGTAACCTTAGTAATAAAGATATATCAGTAATTTATTTATCTACAACATAATTATTAGCTATAGATAAATAAATTACTGATATTGAGACAGATATTCACCATTTTGTTACAGTAATTACGTGTCTTTAGAGGAATAGCCATATTATTGTTTTAACATTTCCTATTGTGCTTGTTGACGTAAGTGCTACGTTTACCGTCATTTAGATTTTAAGTAGGTAATTATGATATAGGTATCTTAATAGTTTTTTAGTTACATTCAAAATTATAATCACATAGCTCATAAAGTTAATAGAGAAACAAACGTTGCTTCAAATAGCTCCGAAATAATAAAATTGGATTGGACAAAGAATAAATAAACTAAATTTCTCACAGTATCCTTGTTAAATTATATACGCAAGTTTACTTTAAATATCTTCTATTTATTCCAGGATGGGGTGTAACATATCGTGTCGTCCGTGCTGTTGTGTGCCGTGTTGTTGTTTGCCGTGCTGTTGTTGCGAGTGTTGCGCGGACCCCCACCCCCACCACGACAGTGGTACACCAGACCGTCGTCCAAGTACCCCCGGCTAGAGGAGCAAGTGCGCCGCCACCTTATCATTAAATTACAAATTACTTATTAAATATAAAACGTATTAAAATATCAATTATTAATATTGATTATTATTAAATTTTGAACTGACTTTTTTAAAATTCTGTTTTCATTTCTTAACGTTACGTTAAAATTTTTGTAAATTATTAATAAGTTAGTTTTAATGTAATAACGTGGTATCTACTTTCAGATATCTAGTAACTTTAAGTATAAACTATCAACACATTTCTTTATCACGATGAATCATGCGTTGTTTTCTGTACAATAAACATAGATATTATTTATGGATCTAAAAGATATCGTAAATATTTATAATACCTAAGTAGGCACTTATGTAACTAACATGTCGAAATGTTATAAAATTTGCTCTTATAAGAGCAAATATGTTTAATTTATTATTTTTATTGTATAATATCATTGTTTTCATGCCAATGTATAGTAAAATTTTATAAATAAAATTTTAAAATAATATGGACGCAGCTTATTTATCTTAGAATTTAATTTATACGTACATACATACCAAACACAGTTTTGTTACAAAATAAATGATTTAAAATGAAGTCAAGTTTTTTTTATGTCATTAAGTAATTTAAGGTTCATGTGAATTTTGTCTATTATAAAATAGACAAAATTCATATAATTATTTATTACTGTATTATGTCATCAATTTCTTAAAGCTTTTGATTTATCTTATGACTAATGTAGAGTGTTAAAAGTAAAATACATACAATATTATATATAAAACAATAAATAAAATATAAAATAATCTGATGTCGTCGTATGAAAATGAAAATTCATAATTTTCGATAATGGGATTATGTATTCGACTCTTCTGTCTCTGCTGATGTCTCTCGAGATAATCCATAAATATAAAACAAACTCCTTCACCGCGTCTGTCTGTTCGCGATAGACATAAAATTATGGATTGTCATGAAGTTTTCACCAATAGATAAAGTGTTTCATGAGAAAGGTTTAAGAATAATTCATTATACTTTTATGTAAATTGATTGAAAAATAACGATAATTGAAGCAAAGATCGTAAAAAATCTTACTAAAACATTATTATTTTAAGAATCAAACAAGTGTAACTTTTCCAAAAAAAAAAATCAACGAAATGCAAATTTATATAGGTATGCTCTTTTGTATTACATTAGTACCGTGCCGTAATAAATATTATAGTTTTGCTAAATTAAAGAGATCACAGATCACAGTTACGAAATTTACTTTATACTAACTCCTGTTACATCAGTCCAATATCATATGTGAGTGTGTAAATAAAAGAAATAGCGGCAAGTAAATGAATGTTATAATTTTTTTAGCATTGGCTATATAGGTAGTTCTAAAAAATATTTTCGAGACTATTTTTGTATTCCGACCTTAGGCTTTTTATTTAATAACAGTGTAGTCACTATTTCATGAAATAATCATCAATCATAGGCCAGTCGCGGCCTAGGGGTGCAAGAGTGTGCCTGTAGACGTGACAGGTTGTGGTACTTGTGGTGTCGATTCCCACTCGACAAAATTAATAATAAATAATTAATTTTATAACACACAAATATAAGTATTCAATACAAATATGACTCAAACAATTCTCATTAAATTGTTATAATCCTGATAAAGGTGGCTATGAATAATATAATTACAATCAATTTTATTAAGACTGAAATTTCAATATTTCCGTTAGTGGTTGTATACATATCTAAATTCCAAATAAAATTGATAATTTAAGTGTCTGTAACGTCAATATCATGTCTCATAAAGTTTGGTTTAAGATAACTTATTCTCATAATCCGATGAGATTATAAAAATTGCCACTATAATTTATATAAAATACATTGGTTAATCTAGTATCTATTGTTTGTTTACAGATTTATGCGATGAATGGAGTGATTCGTCACTATATATTTTTTTCTCTATCAATTTAACTAACGAACAACAATATTATTTAAATATAAAAAAAAATAAACACAACATCCCGTATTCTGGCGGAAAATGCAGAGTTTAGCTTACGAAGTTACAAAGTCTAGGTTCTCTTTATTTATCCTAAAGTCCTTCAAATTTAAATTCAAAATATTCTTTATTCAAATAAACTTATTATAAGCACTTTTGAATCGTCAAATGAATGAATGAACAACCCTTTAATGAATGAATAAACTTCATAACTCGTAAATCAAATAATCTACATTTCTTTTCTAACACCGGCACTAAATGCCCAAGTCACTCACTCAAGAAAAATTACTCTTATTTCCACTTCTAAAAATTTGGCATATATACAGGAGAAAATCAGAAAATTGAAAATTATTAATAAACACTACTAAAAAACAGGTATGAATGTTAGATCATAGAACATAGGAAAATAAAGCGATTTTAAAAATTACAAATTATTAATGACGGACGGATATCCCATCAAAAATATCATCGTGAAATGAGAGCCAAGTTCAATGTTAACTAATGTTGCATTCTCGACTTCAGCGACAAATGAAAGGGAAGGTCTAGGTCTCTTAGGTGCTGAGTTCTGTGTTCACTCGGCATATAATTCAAGCTCAAAATTTCATTTAACTTGACTCTCACTTTACATTTACATTTTGATGCGATAATAAGAATGTCAAAAATGTTGGGTTGGTATTGCAATTGGGTGAGTAATATGCAAGTGCAATAATATTTTAAGCTCCGTCAGCAAGATATCTATACTAATATAGTGAAGCGGAAGAGTTTGTTTGTTTGTTTTCTTAAACGCTAGGATTTCTGGGTCTACTGGTTCTCATTACTTTTCATTACCATCGAATTGCTTTAAGCCAAATAGTTGATTATATGTCATTACATTGTATGAGAACAACATTTTATTTTATTAGTTCTAAAAAGTCCAGCACAATGTATATTTATCTCTTATTAATAAGTTACAATAAGGTTTTTTTAAAGAAAAACTAATGGAAAATTGCTAGGTGATTTCGAGCGTCACCCATCATCAAAAAAAATCATGAAGATAAGCATTTTAATATGTTGTTAGGATGTATTATTTTCGAGAAATTTCACAATTAAAATAATTCAACGCTCTGTTTACGGCCGCAAGCCTAGGCTTGAGTCCCTCGGAACGCGCTTGTCGCCGATGACATCCTCGCAAGCAGCCACACTTTTTGAGAATTATGAAAAAAAGTTGTCCATGATTGAATGTATCATTCATTGTCAAAAGCAGCATAATAAAAGTATAATAGGTGTTATGCGGACGAAGTCGTGAGTGGGCCGCTAGTAAAAATAATCGCAATAATTGCACGTAAATGGGTACACAGAAACTTTGGGTAAATATTATTTGGGATGATTCTTTCGAAAAGATAACTTACTGATATAATATGATAATAAAGCGACAAATATGTGATTGTGTATCTTATCTTTTTTTGGTGTGGTTGGTGTTGATTTATTTATCTTTTCTTTTACAAAATCGAACATTCGTAAATTGTATTTAATACCAAAAATACCTGTTTTAGATACGAGTTACGACTGCCATATAGAAACGTAAGTAGACTTTTTTATTATATTATTCTACTTTTAAAATTAATTAATATTTGAACTCTTTTTTTATTTAAAATATTTATTTTATAAACTTTGTTTTTGGGCAACTTTGTAGTTAGTCAAAACCTTTAACTTACTAATTTCGTTGTTTCTATAAATTAATTAGGTAATATACAAAAATGTATGTAAATAATATACAAAATCAGTTTCTTTCTTTCAAATTTTTTATCTGTATTAAAAGAGGTGTTGTGAGTCATAGCGTCATATCTTTTATTATTCACGGCTCAAGTATCATTTTTGCTTTAAAATATATCATTTTTGCTTGCTTATATGAGTAAGCGTCGTCTGACACAATTCACAAATTACTCAACAGATTAATGGATGACTGACAAAATCAAATTTTATGGCCGACAAATCTTGTTACATTACTCTACAAATATAATTTAAAAAATGCCATTTAATCATATAAATTACATAATTTAAACTGTATGTCAATGATCATATGCTTTTAGTGTTTTTTCCCTTTAATAAATAACTCTATTTGTTATTTATTATCGTACGTCACGTTATTCCCCTTTTATTATAGTCCCAGTTATTTTATTTTTATTAAGCTTTGTAAGATATTACTTGAAACAATAAGACCGAATTTACATACATGTTTTTATTTATTTGTTTTCCATATTATTGTTTTCCGGCTTCACGCTGTATCCCGCGTGCAGTAGAGTAGGCACAGATTTTTACCCCATGTTGCCCATGGGGTAAAATAGATAGGTAGTGAGGTCCTCTACTCATAGACTACCGTTGATCCGTCAATCGCGTTACATCCTATATACTGCTCAATAGTAAAAAACAACTGAAACTGTATATACAAATGATTATTAAGTAAATTAATATTAATTATTTTCAACAGAAATATGGGAATCTGCTGTAGTTTTAACTGCAATCCTTGCGAAAGCCTGTGCTGCTGTAGCCCTTGCTGTCAGTCTGGGGGCTGCTGCGGCTGCTGTGACAACAATGGCGGTGGACTCCAAGTTGTAGACCACCCAGTGATTGTTGACCAACCCTCAGGATTCGGAAGATAGTGTTGCCATTCTATCTATATTGACGTCATTTGTAGGATATTTTGAATTCAGTTTATTTTGTAACGTCTTCGCAAAATAAATATGACTTTTAAATTCTATATTTGATGTCAATTTAAAAAAGTTATTTATGTAATAACTTCAATTAAAATGTAAAGAATTGTTTTGTACAAATTTATATTAAAATATTTATTGAAATAAGAGGATAACTTATTTGAAATATTACAATTCTAACTTATATTTAAATTTAAAATTAGCGAAAACTTGCTAAAAGACTTTAAAATATTTTTTGCATATTGCATTATTATAATACGAAAAATTAAAAAAGAAAACAATTATTTTGTTGTTAACGTAAAGATAAACAAATTAGAAAAACATATGTTATTAAAATGTAAAAAAATAAATATTTGGTTATTTTTGCATATTTTTGATTAAGTATGTCAATAAAAAACCATTAATATATTAATATATAATTATCGTTTCATTTTATTTAGATTAATCCAAGGTACATAAATGCAAATGGAACTTAAAATAATAAACTATATTCATTGACCATCAAGTCTTACAAGAACCTCATACTGCTTGTAGCCTATTTCTGAACCTCCGAAAGAAATGTAGCAACATCCGTGGCTAGGATGAATCTGTAAAATAATAAATATTGCATAGTTATACATATAAATTATTTTATATCAAAGAGATTTATACTCAACACGCCATGCCTCCAGAATTCTCTCTGCCTACCCTACCGTGTGCGGGATAGAGCGGGAAGCTGATATTGTATATCAAAGAGTCTACAAAACTTATTCATATAATATTGCTTGATGCTTCCTTCAAATATGAAGGCTTAATTCCTAATTTAATTTGATTGTAAGCAACGTAATTTAAATATATGAATTTATGACATTTTTAAAATTTAATTCCACAATTCAAAGAAGCTGAAGATCGAGCTCAGTGGCGTGCCATTGGAGAGGCCTATGTCCAGCAGTGGACGAGAACAGGCTGATGATGATGATGATGATGACGATTCCACAATTTCAATTTTGATACTTTTTCTAATTTATTTGAATTAATTTAAAACTAATTATACCTTTCCAGGAGTGACAGAGCTCCTGTGACGTGCTCTGCCAATGTAGAGTGGCTCGGCGGAATGTGTGTTTCCCGCTATAATAGCGTTGGGGGGTACTTGACCGTGACTAGAGGGCACCCATTGCACTACGTGACTTGCAGCACATAATACCTTTATGAGATAATAAAAACATTTTTAAATAAGCTTAAATAAAAAGTGAGGCCGTCAGAACTGGGCGAAAAGTGCAGAATTCGGTGGAAAGTGGGGAACGGAATGTCTTAACACTAGGTTTCCCCTGCCTGCCCTTCTTTGTGCGGGATACAGCAGGAAGCTAATTTATTTATTTAAACAGTGAGAATAAGTAAATTACAATGAAGAATGTAATCCACACCTATATTATAAATTCGAAAGTAACTCTGTCTGTCTTTTACGCAATCAGGGCCAAACCGCTAATTCAATTGTGATAAAATACTCATATAGAGATACTTGAGGGTCTCAGGTTGAACATAGGATACTTTTTTTTCTCATATTTGTAATATTTTCGATATATATATATATTATATATTATTATATTCAAATACTTATTAATTCGACATGCAATTTATTCCGCCATGTTAATAACAACCGTCGCTATGCGACCGTTTCTATGCAACGATTTGCAAAGGATGTTGTTAGAATACGTCACTCAAAATGAGCTTGCTTAACGCATCTCTCTATTGAAAACTGAAAATAATTTCATAAATATATTTAATAAATATTCGTATAGTTCAAGCGGGCGTAGCCGCGTTAGGGTCCATTAGTTATATATAAGTAGCAATGTGAGGGACTCTATGGTGTGTCTAAGACCTTAATATTTCAACCTAGAGCATTCTTCAGCCCAAATATAGCATCATCATTATAGACTTAGCATTGGAATTACAGACATATGTTATTTCTCATTAACTGGAATTAAATTTTATATCCATATATGGTATTATTATACGTACTTCAATATTGTGCACTGGAACTTCCTTCCCAGCGAAAGGTACATAAGCAGCTTTGTGTTTAATTGCTAGTTTCCCAGGCACTAAGTTACCATTGTGATGTGCTCTAATAATCCACAATGGGCTGTTGTCCCAGCCTTCTTTACCTCCTATATACGCTCTACCATACAGTGACGCAGCAGTCGCTGGCGTTGAAGGCAACCAGTCAATGAGTTCCGGAGTAAATATATCTTCCGGTTCTGTAAATTGAAAAAGAAAAACATTTTCAATGTTTTCAACGATTATCAATTTTTATATAACACGGACAATCGTTATCATTAACTATTATTATATTTTATTTATAAAAGAAGATTTTTTATTTGTAAACACAACACCCCCCAACTATAGTACTTACGTTCAACAACTTGTACAGGATCAGGTATCGGTTGGGGAGGATATATGAAGTTTGTAACGTATGTGGGTTGAGAGGGCGCCTGCTCTTGCGGGTACATCGGCATCATCACTGGGGCAGGTACGTACGCGAACGCGCCCGGGGCTGCCGGGACACTCGGTGGTGGCGGGTAGCCATAGTACGGTGGTGGTCCGCTTGGTGGAGGATCTGGATAAGATACAGAAATTTCACTTGTTATTTTATTACACTAGTTAAATAACACATCTACTGAACGTAATGCAAAATACAAATATAATAACAGACTTCTGTTAAATGCATATTATCAATATTCTCAATACAAATAATATAAATTTTACTTACTATATGCCATTAGAAATAATTAATTTAAACAAAAGAAAGTAAGCACTAAAACGAAAGGGGTGTAACAATTTCAATGGACACAGAAAAATGTTTATCTTTAAACAGCACTAGCGATTCACAAAGGTAATATATCAGTGGTAAACACGATTAGATAAGCCATTTTTATACAGATAATGCACAATATTAACGATTTTAATGTGTATTTTAGACATTCTAAATAATAATAGCATAATTATCTACAATTATTTAATTTAAATATATTTCCAATACTGTTGTTGAAATTAATTTTCATCTGGCTTTGTAAAAATGCTGAATATCCCCTAAATAAAGTATATATTTTTAATTATTTTTACCAAGCTTCTATTATAGATAAAAGGAACGTAAGGATGTAGTTATCCTTGTTGGTGAGGTACATAGTATCGATTATTGTTAGGCTTGATAAAATGTGCACCTGTATCATAATATTAGCAAAAATGATTTTAAACGAAAAATATATAATTTATAATACTGTTAGCGTACTCGTGACAAATGTGGGTAGATTTAGGTGAAAAAGACTGTAAAAGCAGTGGAAATGTTACAAACGGGAACAGTTGCTTGCAGGCGGAAGCCATGATTGGAAGGTATCTAGTGTGTAGTGTTGTTACTGAGTGATACGTGTCGCTTATTGTACCTAATTACGTGGAACCTCTATCCGAGTACTTTGGAAACATATAGACGGTATCTTTGTGAATCGTGTTTATTTTAAAAACGTTAACCGCTTCCGTTTTCTAACAGTATTAGGTATATTTAATCATTATTCTCACTAGCGTTAGCGAGTTTACGAGTTTAGATTAGCGAGTTACGCCAGTCAATATACAATGTATTAAGAATTCGGTGGAAAGTAGTGTCAATGGGAAATGGAATCTCTTAACACTAGATTCCCTCTGCCCTGCGCCGCTGCTGCTAACCCTGATATATGCGGGAATGAAAATGAAATGCGGGAAATTACATGAGTGTTAATATTGTTTTAATTATTTTTGATTATATTTAGTTGTTATTTATTAAATACGAGTATAGGTACTCGTTGCTGACATAATAACAGTAATTACTGTCTTGTTAATAACATACTGTTCCTACTTATTATTGCCTTCTGTCTGTATTTTTTATTCATTTGCGTGATTGCTTACCAAAACATTAAGGCGCACATACTTGTATAATATTTTAGATTTTCGAAGCACATTTCTAAAATGTTTTATACATATTTTCGCGTTTTCAATTGGTTTTCAAGTATTTTTGGTTTAAGAAAGCCTTTCTTTATCAATGGAAAAGAATCAACAATACCAACATGGAGCAAGATTTGGTCAATTTTAATTGTTTTATTTTCTTTGCTGTCGCATCTATTTCTTATAAATTTCCATCTTCAATTTGATATTAAAAGTAATTTAGACGAACTTTCGGATATTAACAATCTGATTATAAATATACTTATTATTTTAAATAATATTTATAAAGAAGATATGTATAGAAAACTTTATCAAACTTTTAATAATATATTTGCGTTAATTAAATTAAGTAACAAAAGCGAAAAAATGATTTGTCAAAAATTGTATATATTTATTTGGCTTAATGGCGCTGTATTTATTATTTTAATAATCTTGGAAATCATGTTTGATGACCCACCGTTAGTTATTATAATAAGAACACCATTATTTCTCACATCTTTTCATTTCTTGGTGCATTTGTGTTTGATATTATCAGTTTTGAGGTTTATTAACGGCGATTTGTTAGAAAAATTAAGATTGACCACTGGGGCCAATACCAGCATCTTCTTAGAAGATACTAAGCCGCCGAAAAGTAATTTATTCTACTTTTTTGATCCTAAAATATATTTTATTGATATGAAATCCAGCTCTAAAAGGATGAATTTGAAAATTTATTATGAAATATATGACGAGCTCAGTACTGGCATTCTGTTACTGGAAAATTGTCACGGACTAGAGGTAAGAGAGTAGTTTAGTAATTTCATATTTTAATTTACTTCATGGTTACAATTACACAATTAATATTATCTACATTTGTAGGTTTTACTTTTAATTTGGACAATGTTTACAAGCTCAGTTACGGCAGCGACGTTGATTACTAATGGAGAGGTAAATTGTTTTTATTTCGGTACCTAGTTTATTTAAAAGCGGCACAATGATGTAACTGTAACGCGACGGTTGTGGATTCGAGCCCCACTCGAGGAAATGAAATATTTATTTAAGCTTACATTTCCATATCTTCGCTCTGGTGTCGAGTGTATGATGTTTGTGTGCGGGATACAGCGTGAATCAGATTTTTTTATATGTTAAATTTATATTCACAAACAAAACAGAAATATTCAAGTATATTTCTATTAAGTTTCATATTAATAATAATACTACAATTCATCGAGGTTAATGTCTTGTTTTTTTAATATGCAGGCGAAACAACCATGGCTGGATATACTGAAGGGGGTTCAAGTATTTGTGTGGTTTTCCTTAGGTTGCTATATAGACAACCAAATTAGACACCAAGTAGATTTAATTGAAGTGTTTATTATAAAGAACCTAATTGATTTTAGATGTGGTAAGTAATATGTACCTAGTACAATGCAAAAGATTAATACATTCAGAATAATGTTTTAATATTCAATCATTTTAAAAAATATTTAGAGTAGCCTAGCCACATCATATATTACACTTTTTCTACCAGTGTAATAAAAAAAATTGAGCTCACTTAAGAGTTTTATGTGTTGCAATTTGCAAAACACGAAAGAGTAGCTTAAAGATCCTCTTTTTCCTGACGGTAATCCTCTCTGCTGCCTTGCTACTCCACCTTCCACTTTGCTCTTTGAGCGTGGCCTGAGATAGTTTGGCCACGTAACGAGCCGGCCTAAGGTCTATGTCGGATACAAGATCCTTGCTATCTCAATCTCTGGAGTCAGACCTCTCGGTCGAACAAGGAAGCGCTGATTGGAAGTCGTGATGCAAGACATGAGAGCCAATGGTGTAACCGAGGACGCTAAAGTGCAACGTACGAAGTAAAATTGTAATATGCTGTTAAGTTTGTACCTTTCAGATCAAACGACAAAGGAAGCCTTGCAAACATTCAAGTTGGTGGTGAATGGGAATAACTTGCAGTTCACCGCGTGTAATCTTTACCGTCTGAACTACTCAACAGTACTCGGGACTGTGGTTAGCGTCATCACTTATAGTATTATATCTATCCAACTATTTTAAATAATAAAATTATTAGATTTCCTCGTGTTTTTCTATATAAGATTAATAAAGCTGCATAATTATTTTATGTTACTGTTATAAAAATATGATAATGGTTCCACAAAGGTAATGCGGACATCTGGCCTTATTCGTATCTTAATCAATATGTATTTATAGTAATTAGATACTCAGATAACTGAATAATATTTAATTAACTTCACCATTTCTAATAAAAGTAAAAAAAATATCTTTACCTTAAAACATAGACTCAGCAACAGAAGAAAATAGGGTATTAGTTAATCATAATACTATACTTTGGACATCAGAAGTCAAAATATGTAACGGCACCCAAATCAATAATTTAACATTTAAGGCTGTTTCTGAACGAGTAAATTAAATTATTCATTAACATCGACACATTTGACTGTCAGTTAATTCTATTTATTAAATTAATAATCATGTAGTTCAAGCGGGCGAAGCCGCGGGCAGGCCGATAGTTAACAATATATATATTATAATAACAAACTTTAGCTTCCCATTACATTAGCATTAGCAGTAGAATGGCGCATATAGAATGCCGCCTCTCAAAAAGCAATGTTCCAAATTCGGGCGAAGATGAGAACAGAGTATTTTGTCACTAGGATCTCTCTGCCCATCCAACTTTTATTAAAAAACATATCTTAAATTAGTAGTGATTAATTTTGACATCGTTATCTTTAAAATAGTAATTAAATGCTTACTTATCGTTGATAAATAAGTAAATTGATCGATAAATAGCTAAATGATTAAATCTATTCGGCAGTGTTTTTAGTATTTCAAATAGATTTATCATTGCAAACGCATAAAATCACGCCAGAGTTGTGAAATTGTTTGAAATATGTATGTGACAGCAATAATTACTAATCATATAAGTATTAATCTTTTAAACATTGTGTAACGACTGTTAATTGTTTTTTTTAGCTTCATCCCACACACAGCAGGGTAGGCAGAGAGAACCTAGTATTACACTCTGTTCCCCACTTTCTGCCGAATTCTGGAGGATAAATATTTCACTTCCTCACTTTTTTTGGGATTGATGCCTTCCTTATATGGAAAGTTGCTCCACTGTTAAAATATTAAGAAGGATAGATGCTTGCAGTGCGGAATAGATGCCCTTTATATTACGTGCGTACGTAGAACGATTAATTAAAATTGTTTTTTTTTAAATGTTTGGATTGTTATCATGTTATAAAATGGTCTTTTCATTGATGCTTGGCTTCGATTAACTATAGTTTACCTATAGTTAAATTTATTTATTTTGCCAAATTATTTACTTATTTTTGAAACTCTCTGAAAAGTTTTTATTAGTAAATATGCAAATAAAATATAAAAGATATATATTTATAAAATTATTTATTTCACAATTATTCTATCGTTACACAATAGCCTTATATCCGAATATTTATAAAGATAATTAAAAGCAATATGCTAGAAAGATAGCTCAATAATTATTGCAAAATAGACCAAATAGACCGTATGCTTATGTGTTATAATTATGTGCAGTTTTAATATTCTACTGCACTAAATTAAAATATTTCACTGAAATAACA
This sequence comes from Heliconius melpomene melpomene, assembly GCA_000313835.2. Taxonomy (NCBI): domain Eukaryota; kingdom Metazoa; phylum Arthropoda; class Insecta; order Lepidoptera; family Nymphalidae; genus Heliconius; species Heliconius melpomene. The sequence goes on along the minus strand of HE668054.1, from coordinate 5,696 downwards.
AAGCCTCTCTATTTATACACAGAAAGGACAGTTAATATCAGTAAATAACTAAAACGACGAGATTCCGTTGCGATACCAGTGATGTACTCGCAGTTTTTACTTGAAGCACGGGTCGTAGCGGGATGGTTGAGACATTTGGTTGGGGTAAGCTGTTCTTAGTGAAGACATAGACATGAAGCAGGGGCTCGGTTGGTATCGCGTCTGGACAGGGGCGAAGCAAGGGCCCATGTTGTTCATCGGAGGCATGCCGTAGTTACCTGGCGCTGGAACTGAAATCTTCCTGGTGGGAAGTCCGCAGGTCATCATTGGGTTATTGCCTGGACGTTGCATTCTGTAAAAATAATATTTATTAGTTTATGTTGACGTATAATTTCACAACTATTAGAATTTGCTAATTTATAAGTAGATTTTCTTGTAATAAATTAAGTAATACTCACGTTATATGTTTTTGAGAAATACGAATCACGATAAAGATTCTTAAAATGACTTGTGATCGAGCACAGCTCTTCGCTTTGTAAGTCTACAAATATAATATCTTCAGAAGCACCAAGTGTATTTATACTGATTTATAATCAGATTTTTATTATCTGATAGTCAATTTCCTTTTTCAATCTATTTTCTGAACAATAATGTAATGATAGTGGCCGATAAATTTATTTTTAGTCTAAAAATAGAAACAAGTACTACAAACAAGACCGATCATCTCTTGATAAACTATATTTTTTAACATGTGATGAGGTTGACTCATGTTTATTACATTGATACAAATATAGGTATAGTAAAAAAAAAACCTGATTTATTAATGAAGCGATCAATTTCAAGCCTTTCAAACCTTATATTTCCATTGCTTCGCTCTGGTTCCGACGCAAAGCGCGGCGTTGAGATCTGCCACTCATCACGCAATGCCTCCAGAATTCGGCAGAAAGTGGGGAACGGTGTGTCTTAACACTAGTTTCCCTCTGCCTACTTTGCAGTGTGCGGGATAGAGCGTGAAGCTAATTAATTTCAAGCACTGCACACGTGGGTAAGGTGCAAGTAATTTTACTTATTTTATTTTCATGAAAAAAATAATTTAAATTTAATGTTCTATATTTAGATAATACGTATTTTCGTAACAGAGTGACAATAACAGATTTATTATTTCATTCAATAAATTATATATAAGTTAAAACCATTTTCGTCGTTTTTTTGCTTGCTATGTGTTTGCCACGCTGCTTTGCTGTTTATCTTATATCAAAAACATAAATGTGAAATAAGAGCTAAGTCAAATGCTAAGTAATTCGTCCTTCTCGACTTCAAGGATATTTATATTATTGATCCTTAACTAGCTAATATCCCGCAACTTGCGGTGTAGTAGAAGCTTGTTTAGTGATATTGAATATTTGACGTATACGTCAGTGCAGCAGCTCATGTAAAAAGATAAATAGATAGATAGATAGATGGATACGATATATACATGAATCGCAATGACTATATGAATAGAATGGAAACACTCGAAGAACCTATTTTAGGTCCATTTAGTTACATAATATTTTTATGTAAATGTAATTCATATTCTGAATCATCTTATTTTATCATAACATAACTTGTTTATATCACTTGAATGAAATAAAATTTATGGACTTACCACTGATATTATTGTTTTATTTTTATATTTATTATTTATGCCTTTTATAGCCATTGTAAAACCATTCGTTGTTTACATGAGTGTTTTGTCATTATTCTTTAGGTGGAAGATACAAATTGTTATAATCAGAATCATCTACATTTATAGAGCTAATAAATAAGGTATTTATAACATACACGCTGTGTTCACGTGTTTCCTTTATGTTATAAACTTAAACTTAAAATTACATAGAATTCGGCGGAAAGTGGAGAGCGAAATGTTAACACTAGGCTCTCTACCTACCCTAGATGCGGGATACAGTGTAAAACTGAAGAAAAAATTAGATATAGAAGTCTTTCATATTCTTAATGATAAATAAATATATCTGCAATATTATAAATCAATATAAAAAAATTATATTATAAATCAATATAAAAAAATTGTAAATGTTTAATTTTATATTATTGTAAAAGTTTTATATTGTGTTAATTTTAAGTATAAAGAGTAAAAAAGATTTACGATATAGATATATTGTCGTTTTAATTATTATTACTATTATTATAATTTAGCAAGGTACCAATTACGTTTAGCGGATAAATACGAGTTTTTTAAGAGCAAGACGAGTTTCTTTGTATTCTGACATTAAATTTTTCGCCCAAGTTTTAGGTACTAGGTACCCGAGGTACTATGATTTACTCTACTATCTAGCAAATTCATCTACGCTATGAAAGAGAGTGAAAGGGATCTATATTAAGAGAGAAAGAGGTCTATTTTATTCAATTATCACATTATTATTCACGTACAGTATACCCGACACATCAAAGGGATACACAGATTAAAGGTCTCATAGAACGTAAATTATATACTCGTAACTTGAAAATCAACCGCGTTAAGTGTCTTTCTCTCAGTATTATAGTTAATTTGTTATATTGTAGGTATATTTGGATTTGTTTCTTTTGTTGAAACTAATACGATGCTTATTTTGTATTGGCTAATAGCAATTTAGCAATACGTAGAGCTTCAAATTTTTTTAGAAAACTTTTCTAAGGACAATATACATAGAAACGATTAGGCTCGACACCTGCGGCCAACGAAAAAATAAAACAAAAATAATATAAAAATATACCTTTTAATCATATTTGTATAAAACTTTATTATTACTTATTATGATTATAGTTATAAATAAACTTTACTGTAAAGTATTTTTTGTGTCCTTACTTTTCTCATTCTTCTCAATAAGATCTAATTCTTTGGTTTCTTCAATTTGCTTATTACTAATTTCTTGCAAGTGTATATTTTTTTCTTGTTGTAGACCATCATCTGGTTTCACATTTTGCAATCTTTTAGTTAGTAAGTATGAAAGAAGTTGCAATAAGGCCAAAACTATGCCGGGAACGAGCCAAGCGTCGGGAAATATCGACACAGTTTTTGCATACAAAAATGAATAGAGCGGTGATGAAAGAGCTTGTGTAGCGCATTCTAGAGCACCTAGAATACCATAAATTTTTACCTGAAACAGAAATGAGAAATGAACTGAAAATTATGTTTAAAATAAATTTATTTTTTGTTGTTACTTCTTCTCTAACAAAATAGGATCCGATGTAGAGAGTAAACCGTAGAAAAAATACTGATTATTTAATTTATTTTATTATGAGATATAAATTAATTTACTAAATCGTGGTAACACATTGGCTACATTTATATTTGCTAATCTTGCAATAATATTAAAATGAACCTACAGATCTCTAACTCTACTGGGTTAGGATGTTTCATAATTATGATTTCAAATCATACTTAAAATGAAAATTACAATTCTTTATCAAATAATTATGTTACGACTTTTCTGATAAGTTAAAGTAATTGTTTAAATTGCATAAATACGGGTAATGTAAAAAGATATACAAGTATTCCTATAGAATCTACGTTTTTTAAAATATACCAAAATGGCCAATGATTACAACCTATGTCTTTATGCCCGCGATCTTTCGATTCTGATAATAAATAAAAAAAAAAACACTTTCAATGTACTTGATGAGTATCTAAGCAAATTCGACTAGACGAGATAATGCATTATCGTTTCAGTTACATCGAATTCGAAAAATAGCAAACAACTATATTAAAAACTAGCGGACGTGCGCAGCTTCGCCTGCTTATTTGCACCCTTAGGGGTGAATTCTAAAAAACCCGTGTAAACACGCGTTCAATTAAATATTTTTAAGAGTCTGAATTTACAATTTTATAAAATCAGTGCCGATTTAATTTTTTTCTCCATACAAGCTTTCAACCCCTATTTCACCCCTTTAGGGTTAAAATTTTTCAAAATCCCTTCTTAGTTCTTACTGGATGTCCAGATTACGAAAGTAAACATCTGTCCACATTTCACGTTTCTACGCACAGCGGTTACGGCTACAACTACTACTACTACTACGGTACAATAATGGGTTTTATGAAAACCTAAAACTTTTGAATACTCATAGTTTGTGACGTAATGTGTTTTTTTTTCTAATAATCATAGATGGGCGAAAGGCGTGTGCCTCGCAGGTGTCGGGCTTACAGCTGTATTATCTTGTCATGTCATCATTCGTTGATTTAACAACTAGATATTAGGTATTTGCTACGCCTGTTAAATATTATTAATAATAATAATATTATTTATTTTACACCCAAAAATATAACACAAGAAAAGGAATCAAGATCAGAAATAAATGTACAAGAGGCGGCCTTATCGCTAAATTACTATGAAACTAATTATTATGAAATAATTATCTATTTTTAGGTATTCGCAATATCCTTTTTATATATTTCAGTGATATATATTTTTATCTTTACATTACTCATATATATAATCGCACTATAATTAGGAATTATTTGAAGAATTTTTAAATAGGTATGTTTTACTGGAAAGAGAAAAAAGAGCGCTGTCGGCCCGCTACATTTAAATGTTTTCGAACTCTATGCCATTTTCCACAAATAGCAGGATACGCAGTGAGAAACTAGTATCAAGGAACTCCCCCGTAACTAACTATCCTCATATTTCCATCTAAAAGGGAAACTCTAATTTATTCCTTGGTTCTTACTGCTATTAGTATGCATATTAACTGAAAACTCGCTAACGAGAGTGTTTCAAGAGATGGGCGTCTGTTAGTCTTAGGTACTCAATAGCGAGCCAGTCCATCCAAACACCATTCCACAGTGCCAGTTTAGGTAGACCAAAGATTTTGTAATTATAATCTATCTATTAGACTTGATTATGGTTACTCAGCGAGAATCATAGTAAAGCGTTTCAATATTCATGTAACGCTAGATTTTTCTGTCTACATCACTATATACGAAAGATAATAAAAATATTAACATTGAAGATAAAAACGCCAATAACTTTAATAGATTTTATTACTACTTTTTCGAAGTTCCTTTTTAGAAGAGATTATGATTCCGTTATTAAAGGAGATTACAGTAAGTATAGAAAATATAATTTAATGCTGGTATCAATTTTAGTTACTTAAGTTATCAATGGCTATGCCAATTAAAGATTACATACTTAACAAATAAAAATATCGATGATGAGACTAGTAAGAATAATCTTCTCAATGAATGAACCTATTAGCAACAAAGAATATTAACACAGGCATGTTAGCTAAAGACATTGTATTGTAAGTGCCAATACTGTTCTAAATATAAAAGCTATATTTATTTTATTTCCATGACAATAAGAGTTAGGGTCTTCATTAATTGATAACAATTTTTCTTTATCTCATATATTTTCTGACTATCAATTTCACATTTTTAACATTTTTGATAATATCTGATTAATTAAAATCCAATACATTACTGTTTATTTCTGTGTACATACTTAGTGCATAAAACTATCTAGTTCCACCTAAATTTATTTTTACAATCATTTATATAAACGACCTTTTATTAGTCGATTCAATAAAACTTTAAAAAACTGTGGGCAAGAAAGCTCATATCAACTCACAAAAGTTTGTCTGTTATGTCAATCAATTAGATTCACGCTGTATCCCGCACTCAGCCGGGATGGCAGAGGGAAACTAGTGTTAAGAGACTCTAGCCTCTATGCTATCTCTATATA
>HE668052.1:0-23162 GCA_000313835.2 Heliconius melpomene melpomene | reverse complement strand
ATTTATAAAGTAAATGGTAATTAAAGAATAAATAATACATATATGATAATTACAATAAATAATATTTTATAATTGATAATGGACACTTGTCTAGGATTTGTAGTTTGATACATCTGCCTATGATTTGCTGGCTGGTGATATAAAACAATGGAATTACGATAATATTTGACTTATAGGATTATTGAAAATGTATTATATATTCTCGGCGATCTTTATTATAAATGTTACAAGATTATCATTATTATAATGTTCAGTGAATCAACTATTATTGTATTTGCAAATGTGGTACGTATAGTACAGGTAAGTTATATGTATTTATCAGTAGTATCATAAATAGTTTATGAATTAGCTCAGTAGCTGGAGCAGTGAAAGGCGAGTGTTGTTATAACGTAAAGGGAAGCCTACAATTGTGGTTACAAGTCCACGGCACTGCTCCAAGCTTCAGATCATTTAAAAGGTAGAATAACATTACTTATGGCTACCATCCGCTTCTGATGTTGGTTCGATACGACAATCCTATAATTCATTCAGATAATTATTCTAATTTATCTTTATTTATTATATCTACTATCATGATTCTAACACATGCGCTGTTTTAATGGCAAGTACTACATGAAAAAAATGTACCGGAGTATTGTTCCTCTTCATAAGATCTACAAAAAAGTTCGCGAGAGCATATTCGTATCTTTCACGAGTAACGTGTAGTGAACATATTTCTGTCTAAAAATTGTAATTTCAATATATTTTTTATTGTGAGGGATATTTTTCCATAATAGTATGAATCCTTATCCTTTAAATACTTTATTAAATTTCTACGTTAAACGAAAATAAAATTTGCTTTTTACACTATTTCGAAAATGCGAATAGTTTTAGAGAAAAACGCATTTAATTGTTGGCACATCCCGCCGTTCACACATCAGCTGTATGTTACTCAAGTTGCACTTATCCCTTACTTTCAGCATATAAATAAGTATATCTAAAGTACTTATTTTTAATTTTAATAAGTACTTTAGAAGTTGTTACAATATCAAAAAATCCTTGCTGCGAAACGGCTCGCCACTCGCCATGCGTCCCGCGACGTTTTGTTTATACAAGCGCGTCCGCCGCGCCCGCCTGCCTTACACTCATCGGTGGTTCAGTGATAGAATGCCCGGGTTCGATTCCCGGCCGATCCAATCTATTTCATTTTCCTCACAGGCAGCCACGTAGTGCTTGCTTTTCATCAGGGACAGAATACCCTCTTCAGCATTAACCACAAGCTCGAAAAAAGAACCCGCCTGCCTCTATAGCAACGAAGATTTAGATGCGTTTGCACGTATTGGATAATACGAGTTGAATGTATTATTTCAGCGAGATATATTTGGTTTCATATATTTTGTAGCTGTTATTAGTAGGTAGGTTTTTGTTTATAATTTCTTCCGTTTAAAAAAAATCATTTAACTATTTAAAAATATTTTAATAAGTACTTGAAAAGATTAGTAGCACAGATTTAAAATTACGGTACCTACTAAAAAATCCTTGCTGTGTAAAACAATTGGAAAATCCTTATTGAAACTACGAAAATGCGGGTTGTATCAGGGTTTAATTAATTTTCACATTATCTTAAGTGCTTTGCAAGCATACATTATATGAATAATCCAGTAGTAAAAGCGGGCGAAGCCGCAAAAGGGTCGCTAGTATTAACTAAAATCCTCTCAAGACCTGTGTAAGCAGCTTCTACAGGAACGTGAGGACAGTAAGGTGGAAATTACCACAATAATTAAAAAGAACTCAGATTTAAAAAAAGAGCTCGCTGAGCTGCATTCAAACTATTTAGATGTAGTGGCACAGCGGGATCAACTAAATGATGTTGTGGGTACATTTGACCAGTGCAGCATTGAACATGAGAGGGCTCTGGACCGGATTTCAGAGCTTGAAATTGAGTTGCAAGAGGCCAAAGCCTCAATTCTTACACTAAATAAGCAAAAAGAATGTAATGAATCGCAGAAAACCTCATGTTTATATGATGAGCTGGTTGATTGTAACGCACAACAATTTCTTAAACGAGTTGTAATAGACCTGACGAAGGATGACTCATGTGCTAGGCAAGATATACTTTTTTCAAAATATAATTTTTTCTACACATAATAAATTAAAGAAATATATTAAATTAAATAAATTTATAAAAAAAACAAATAAAATGGTAAATTTTAAGTTTTCTGCAAAAAAAATGATCACATTAACAAATTATAATTCAACATTAATTAAAAAGCTTGAGTGTTATAATAATAAACTAAAGCAAAGTAGGTATATGTATGACCGAGACACACTTCGACTGCAGAGTGAAATAGATAGCTTACATAGCTCCCTCAGAGCATTAAGTGAGAAGTATGAATCCTCACAAAATGAAATTAGAGAACATATTCTAGCTGCAAATAATTTAGTTGACTTGTGCAATTACAATGTAGAAAGATTTGAATCTTTGACAAATAAACATAGCTGTGGTTGTGCTGTTATGGAGTCCATTGAATCAAGTGTCACTCAAACGATATGCAACTCGGAGGTTATGGGTGACTCGGCCATGCACACTTTATTGAATAAGAACTTACATGTAAAAAATTCCTCTCGCTCTTCTCCAAACAATATTATTGTAATTTCAGATAAATTAGGTCAAGGCTTTGGGTCCCAATTATGTACGGTGGCAGCGTAGGATCCAAAAAAAAACCGATTTACTTAAAAATACTTTATTAAAATTAACTTATGGTTACAAAGGTGAGACTTGCTCAAAGACGGAGACAAGAATGATTTTATATTCTACGTTTAATTCTTATTTTAATTATAACAGCAGGTGCGGGGATTCAAATAACAATTCCAAGATTTAAGAGAATTGTGCAATGTATTAATTGGAAATGAAATTATGGGTAATGTTGTGGGACATGTTCTGGGTTGCCCTAGGTCAGCGATTCACGGGTTGTGTGGGAACGAACATCCCTACTTAATTACCATTTTTCGTTCAATGTTTTTAATGCATGTTCACCTGGAGCCAGCTACCAGTTTAATATTAACAAAATAATGTCTATGAATGTAAATGAGCATAGTACTATTGTACATGGAAATAGTTTGTCAGTGAGGAGACAAGATGTGGTAAAGAGTATAGAAAACTTGCTTAAATTACATAGTAAAAGTAAATGTAAATTTGTTATATGCTCTTTTCCATATTCTTCTTGCCTTACAGATAGACAAAATAAGTATATTTATAATTTAAATATGACCTTGTATAATGCGACTCAACGTCATAGTGACGCGATTTTTTATTTAGATTTAAATAAGTTTATTTATAATAGTTGTAAGTTGACAGAAGATACATTGTATCTACCTTTATATTTTAAAAAACAGACTGCTACTTTAGTAGCATATAATATTCGAAACCCTGTTATACATTGTTAACAAAGGAAATAGTTTGTAATTATAATTTTTCATTAAAAATAATAATGACATAATAAGTTCCAGTTTAAACTAGATAACAAGACAATACTTAGGCCGTTTACATTGAATATTGTACACCAAAATATACAAGGCTTAGGAGGCAAAGAACTGGAACTAGAATTGTTTCTAATTAAATAGCGATAGTCATACGATAGAAACGAAAAATAAAGATAAGCTTGTTACACCAAGTTTTCCAAAATTTAAAATATCAGTAAATAAAAATTCTGACAAGTAAAGCGTATTACACTGTTCAAGAATACTTAGAGGACAAACATGTATGGAATTAATGTCTATTGAATGTAATGCAGGATAGCTGCCAACTAATGTAACAGATTGTGATTGGACCATTGATTTTGAAAAGAGCAACTGTTGAGTTTCTTGCCGGCTCTTCTCAGCAGAACTGCCATCCGAACCGGTGGTAGCTTTTTGTTCATATGTTCATTCGACGATACAAAAGTGCTTATTATAAGTTTATTTGAATAAAGAATATTTTGAATTTGAATTTGAATTTAAATTATAGACACCAATTAGAATGAAATTGTTAGTTGTTTTTCATCCAGAGTGGGTGACGAAATTATTTATTAGTTGACCACTCTACGATATGCCACATACATAGTGTATAGCAAAACCTCTTAATTGAAGCGTTGGTGATAAAATTATAAGGCGCTTTCTCATATTTGATCTTTTTAAATTTTATGATAAAAGAAATTTTTTAGTCAGAAAGAACGCCAGAAGAAACGCCAAACATCGAGGTTTCAGCATATTTCTTTAGCCTCGCCATGCCATCAATCCTATCCGATTTCCTCCCAAGGAATATGATTAGTAAAATTTTAAAAAATAATCAAATGATGGTTAAAAAGTAAATTATGGTTTGTGACAGAGATGTTTTTTCATTAACGATTTGATAGTATTTAATAAAAGCAAGTCTAATCTTTCTATGTATTCGGAAAGTGGAGAATGGAGTATCTTAGCACTAGATACTAACCTGTTACTAATAAGAAAATACTTTAATAAATGACATACGAACATACAAATTTAATAAATAATGGTAATAATCAACTTTCATTGACATAAACAATTACTAAACATTAGTTTTCGTTTCGTTAGAATTCACAAAACTTACAAATACTTAATATATTATAGTATTTGCTAATCTGACGATAACAATAAATGTTAAAAATTTTAAAATTAAACAATAAACTTTATAGCGTAAAACAATCATATTGATTACTTCCTTGTTCGTCCTCTTCGTTTTTATTGGTCGCTCTCTTGCACTCGTCGTGGTGGAGTGCTGCGTGTGTAGAGTTGTAAACAAATCTTAACGCTACATCATATCTATCACTGTAAAGCTAATTTAGTGGTAAGAAACCCTGTTTCTCATTTTCGGGCAAATATTCGACTTATGGAACTTTGAGCGGAACTCAACGGCGCGCCCTGTTTTAATATGAGGGCAACACAAGTAAAATAGTATAAGAGACTATCGAAACAAACAATAATAATAATCTATACACAATGTTTCGAATTCGAGCGAAAAGCTGAGCATGGAGTGTTTTAACACTTATAAATGGCACGAACTGTAATAACATAATCTTTAGATAGCAATAAATTGTTTGGTAATTATTGTCACCTTTATATAGCAGAGTAAGTAAATGAAGCCCAATGCTAAGACGCTCTGCTCCCTATTTTCCTACCAATTCTCGATAGATTATGTATTAAGTAGTGGAACGCAGAGCTCATTCTCGTGACTAGGGCTAGCAAATGAGAATAAGAGCTCGAGTGGGAATGTCAAAGCGTCGAACCCCCGCTGTCCCGCTGCGTCACGACGGCCTCAAATAATATAAAAGAAATATTAATAAATACAATGATATTATAATATTAATGTTACATAATATCTAATTAAATAATCTCACCAAATCGCGTTGAGTTACGCCACTCAACACGCAATGCCTTAGGAATTCGACGGAAAGTGGTGAACGGAAATGGCTTAGTGCGTAAGTGCGTGGCGTATGGCGTGAAAAAAACAATCTTACGTAAAAGATATCTCAAATAGTAATTAATTAACATTTATAAGAGATAAGTTAAAAACATAATATTGTAATACTAATTAATATCTTTGAATTAAAACTGGTTATTGTTAAGAATTTATCCATTACGCAAAAAAAATATATAAATGCGAAATTAGAGCCAACTTAAATGTTAAGTACAACTTATTCTGACAGCCAGCTGTCAAAGCTATAGTCATGGAAAAGTTTAGAATTAAAATTAACATAAATATATATACATACATATATATATATATGTACGAGTGTACAACTATTACATCCTTGTGAAATTTGTAATAGTTTGTATTAAAAATATTTCTATTTGGAAGATTATTTATGTTTAATTTTTATTAAGTATTTTTTTTATAAACTAAGACCAAGATAAATAAATTTTTAACAAAAAGAAAAACCGACTTCTAACATAACGAACTAAAAAGTGAGAAATAATGTGACAAAGATTTTATAATTTTGAAGTCGGTGCCAAGGAAGAAAACAGGCTTAGTAATTAGATATTGTAGTGAGGGTGTTGTAGCATTAGCTTGACACCGACTTCAAAATTATAAAATCTTTGTGACATTACTTTTCACTTTTTAGTTCGTTATGTTGGAAGTCGGTTTTTCTTTTTGTTAAAAATTGATTTATTTTACGATTTTAAGGGATGGGTAGATCTTAAAATGATGCTTCTTAAACGAGTGGTGATGGTGGTGGTAGTGGTAGTCAACGAGTGGTTGTGATTGTCCTATGTAAAGCTTCATTTAATTAGGTATTATTTTTGTGCAAAGTTACATTTTGGTATATTAACAAGAACATACATAAAAAGTATTCGGGCGACTTGAGAATCTCCCTTCTTTGAAGTTAGTTGAAAATGAGAACATCCTCGAGATTGGTTGAAAAGAAATGCAACCATCAGGAATCTCACTTCTGACATCAATTCAAAAAGTTTTTGCTTGTAACTATTCAATTTTTATCAATTTTAATCAATTTTATTCAATCTTAATCAATTTTTAACCAAAAAAAACAAACTTTCCCAATTTTCACCGGATTCCATAATTGAAACCTAACCAAACTTTCACCAAATTATCCTTGAAGTGTATCCTTTCAAATAAAAAAAGAATCATCATAATCGGTTGGCGCAACATTGAGTTATTCGGCTATTAGTCGCGCACATGCCTAATGCAAATTTAAGACTTATTTGATTTTCTCATGGATACCATTGTCAGACATGGACCAAAAAAAAAATGGGACCATTCGGGAAGCTATACCTTTCAAATAAAAAAAAATATCAAAATCGGTTCACCCAGTTAAAAGTTATGAGGTAACAAACATTACAAAAAAAAGAAAAAAAAAACAGTCGAATTGATAACCTCCTTTTCTTACAGAAGTCGGTTAAAAAAAGAGAGTCAGCGCCTCACCTGACATTATGTGATTACCATCAAGGGAACCATTAATGTGTTGTCGGTTTTTGAGGAATTAGGTGAACCACCTTTTGAAGGGGGCCAACTTTTGGGGCCTTAAGGAGGTGAAATGGATAGGCCATTTCACCCCATGTATGTTCGTCGATTTTTAGTGGTTCATCAGGTATATGGGAATTTGTGCGAAAAAATCGGATTCTTGAAGAAAATTGGCAAATACTATCTGTTGTTGTTGTTGTTGTTCTTTAATTATGGCGATCCGAGTGTGCCAGTATAGCACTAATCACTTCGCCAATGTCACGTTGAATGGAAAACACAATACTGTCTGTATTGACTTTGATCTGATCTGATTGACAACCGGACAGACTCTATACGGGACTGTAATAAAAAAGTTGTGATTTCACAAATTTCAGGCAACATGTTGAAAAATGTATTTGAATCATGCAGCAATAAAAAAAAGTGACTCTTGTTACAGGAAGATTAACTTTTAATTAATTTATTTAGGTATTTACTTAAGTGAAAGTTAGTAAATTTACTCATCAGTAATTTATACTTGGACCAAGTTTATAGATTGCAAATATTTTGATATTGTCCAGCTATCCTAGTAGAGTCCTAATATTTATAAAAAATATTCTCAAAAAAAATTTATGCTGAAATCAACACATACTGTACAGGATAATCCTATATCTTATAAAACAAAATCGCTTCGTGTCTGTCTGAATTTTCTAACTCTTCTTCTTCTAAACCACCCAATGGATTTTGATGCGGTTTTCACCATTAGGTTGAGTATTTCTCTGGAAAGGTTTATATATTGTTTATTATTTGTACATTTTTATGTAAATTAAAGATCTAAAAAAAAGGCCGCGACGGCATATTCGTATCTTTTAAGAATAACGTGTAGTGATCATATTTCTGTCTAAAAATATTAATTTCAATATATTTTTTATTGTGAGGGATATTTTTCCATAATGGTATTAATCCTTATCCTTTAAAATACTTTATTAATTTTCTACATTAAACGAAGATAAAATTTGCTTTTTACACTATTTCGAAATTGCGAATAGTTTTAGAGAAAAACGCATTTAATTGTTGACACATCACGTCGTTGACTCACCAGCTGTGCCGACTCAAGTTTTACTTATCCCTTACTCTCAACATATAAATAAGTGTATTAGTTACGCTGGCCATTTCATGTTGATCAAAACTGTCTTTTACTATTTTTCATTTTAATAAGTACTTTAGAAGTTGTTACAATATCAAAAAATCCTTGCTGCGAAACGGCTCGCCACTCGCCATGCGTCCGCCGCGCCCGTTCGTTCAGTGGTGGAATGCTCGCCTGCCACGCGGGCGGCCCGGGTTCGATTCCAACCGGGCAACCACATAGTGCTTGCTTTTCATCAGGGACAGAACACCCTCTTCAGCATTAACCACAAGCTCTAAAAAAAACCCACCTGTCTCTATAGCAACAAAGATTTAGATGCGTTTGCACGTATTGGACAATTGGAGTTGAATGTATTATTTCGGCGCGATATATTTGGTTTCATATTTTTTGTAGTAGTTATTACTAGGTGGTATTTGGTTTATAATTTCTTCCGTTTAAAAATAGTCATTTAACTATTTAAAAATAATCATTTAAATATATTTTAATAAGTACTTGAAAAGATTAATAGCACAGATTTAAAATTACGGTACCTACTAAAAAATCCTTGCTGGGTAAAACAATTGGAAAATCCTTATTGAAACTACGAAAATGCGGGTTGCATTAGGGTTTAATTAATTTTCACATTATCTTAAGTGCTTTGCAAACATACATTATATGATTAATCCAGTAGTAAAAGCGGGCGAAGCCGCAAGATGGTCGCTAGTAGGGATATAAAAAGCGTCCGTGCTTTTGACTCTTACCTAGGTTTTATGAAGACGCCTTGATTTAGGCGACAAGTTTTAAGCTGCACTCCTCCAGCCCTGCATAGCTTCTGCGCAACGATGAGATGGATACAAAAGAAGATCACCAGTTGAACAAGGTTGAATAGGGATATACCCCTATTCCCTTCCCTTTTTTTTAATTACAAAATCCAAATAATGAAAACATTAAAAGAATTAAATATATAATTACAATATAAATGAGGTAATATTCATATTACAGTATCACTGCTCGCCGACCTCGATATGTAAATTTCATATTTACATAAATATATGTAAGATATATAGCAAAATAAAAGGTAATAAATTTACATTTATACCATACATAAAAATAAGATGACTACATAAATAGGTTTATAGTTACAGCTTTCGGTTAGTTCTCGCTACTTTTGATTTGAATACAGGTGTATAGCAACGGATTTTTTTGAAACTTAAAACAAAGCTTAAATTATATTTTTATTGTTTCTACTTAATAGCCTTATGTTTTTTTATAAAAATTAAAAATAATTATAAATATAATATTTTTTACTAGCCCTCAAAATTATAAGGTCTTCTTTTTAGAAAAAGTTTTATTTAAAAAAATAAAGTATACTATATTACATTTAAAAATGTATAAGCTTATTTTTTATTTTTTTTATTATTAATGTGCGATAGAAGTTATGGGGTGGTATATGAGTTGAATGGTGAGTATTTTTTTTTTACTTGTAGTACAAAAATAAAACATGAAGTAAAAGTTTGATGTGATTGTTTTTTTTTTTAAATATTGCCATTGTGCACTTAGTTTCTATAACTGTATTCTATAACTTATCGTAATGCGAGCCCGACTCGCATACCGAGGGTTCCGTACCACTTTATTTATTGTATATCAACGGGAAGTACAATTTCAAGTTGACAAACTTAAGTTTGCGGACATTCCTCATTTTGTATAAAATGAACTAAAATTATAAGTTTGCGCAGCGGTACAGGGGTGTGACTGTAACGCGACGTTTGTGGGTTCGATCCCCACTCGAGGAAGTGAAATATTTATTTAAGTTAATATTTCCATTTATTCGCTCTGGTGTCGAGGCAACGCGCGGTGTTGAGTTCTGCTCTCAACACGTAAAGCCTCCAAAATTACTAGGTTCCCTCTGCCTACTCTGCTGCGTGCGGGATACAGCGTAAAGCTGATTTAATTTTTTTAAGTATCTATAAATTTACACTTCCCGTATTTTTTCAAATATTTATACTGCAAGTTCTCACTTCTTGTTAAATTTTGTAACTAATAGGTCTACGGGAAGTACCCTGTAAGATTTGATTCCCTCGCGAGTTTCGAAATTTTGTGGAAATTTGCCGTTTATGCCAAACAGCTTTTGATTGCATTGGCTCAGAAGTTTTATTTTCAAAATTTTTTAAAAGATCTAAGGGAGAGTAGACTTGAGTATTCAATATAAATTTGAGCTTGAGACCTCTACGCGTTTTTGAGAAAAAGGGTCTTGACAGACGGACGGACGGATAGCAAAGTGATCCTATAATGGTTCAATTTTTTTTCAAGGTACGGAACCCTAACAAGGATTAAAAGTTTTTACTTCGCCGTATTAATGTATAGGTTTAATATCATTGATTTTAACAGAAATTGAATATGAAAAACTGCCGACTCTATTCGAATTGGAAAACTATGAATTATGTCTTGAACATCCGGAAGCCGTATATTGTGTCGCCAGTATGGAGCTATATGGAAATTCTAGTAATACAATTTACAATACCATGAGAGTAAGTTTAAATAAAGTTAATCGTAACAAAAAGAAGATGTTGTGGCACAGTCGTAATATACGCGACGGTTGTGAGTTCGATTCCCAATCGACAGATGAGGGTTATATTCCGCCACTACACACGTAGTGTCTCGAAAATTAGGAGGATGTTGGGTAATAGAGTAAATTTCTTCTGCCAACCCTATTAAATGCAAAATAAAAGGTGGAGTTAAAAATAACGAATCGTTTGTAAGGTCGGTCAGATCGTTCGAATTTTAGTGATAACGTCATAAGAAAACATTGATGATACAAAGAAATTACAATTTATTCGATAAATTAACTTGAAATATTTTTTTTTATTACTTAAACTATAAATATTAATTACATGTAACAATGTGGCTCAATCAAATATTAATTACAAATTACAAGTAACAATGCAGAGAAAGCAAAAGTATTTTGAATAGAATAAAAGATGTCAAAGGATTTGGATTATTTATTTTAATACTTTATTACACCATAATTGATATTTGTTTGCTTACAGAAATCTATGAAAAATCGTTACTTTTATATTTTTTCACTAAGCAGTAGGGAAGCCACTCGTGACGCAAGTATGCGACTGTAAACGCCACAGGTTGCAGATTCGATTCCCACCCAAGGAAATGGAATTATTTATTTTTTATATTTCCTCGCTTTGGTAACGCCACTCAACATGCAATGTCTTCAGAATTCTTAATGGGAACGAATTTTTTAAGGTTCCCAGAGTTCTTTCTGCCTACTCTGCTATGATTGAGATACAGCGTGAAGCAAAAAAAAGGCTTTACCATATTTTCTTTATTGCAGGGCTATTCCAAGCAAGATTTCAAACATTTCAATTATTCTACTATCGAGAGAGGGGTGTGTGTTACAAAAACCTGCCATAAATACATCCAAAAATCAAAATTAAATATAAAAGAGGACCTAAAAACCATTTTCGAGGGATGCCTTAACGAAATGATGAATACTAAATATGGCTTGAGTACACGCATATACAGGCTGAACTGTGACAGAGCGGGAGAAGAGAAAATGGATATCGATCTTTTGGATTATACAGTGGCAATATTATTTGCTATTTTACTTGTTTTTATTGTATGTGGTAGTTACTATGACTTACGATATAACCGTGAAACCAATATTGTACAAAATAGTGCAGGTGAGAGTTATCCAAAACTTATAGATAAGTCGCTAAAATTAGATATTAGAGGCCAGTCGTTGCTCTGCGTCAAGTGCAAGTGCAAGTGAGTGATTGTAAACACGACTGGTTGTAGGATCGATCCCAAAAAACTCGAGGAAATGAGATATTTATTTAAGTTAATATTTTTTTCGGCGGAAAGTGGGGAACGGAGTGTCTTAACATAAAGTTTTCTTGGTTTCTTGGTTTCTCCTCCTGTTTTGCACTTACCTAAAAAAAATAGTTATTAAAAGTAGCAAAATTTTTAAATAGAGTGGTTTTTCGAGTCATGAATATAATAGTAATGATATTTTTTACGATTCTATTAAAAAGAAAAACAGACGAACAGACGGACGAAAAATCTGTACTATGAAACTCTAGATTATTCTTTCGATTCCATAAATGTGGTAACTGCATAATTGGTAATAAACATTATTTATTTTTTTATGTAAAACTATCAACTAAATATTAGGATAGTAAATCATTTTATATATTACAAGTAGTTTTAGCCTTCATAATTATTAGGTATAAAATCTCGGTATTATCTAGACATTTAGAAGAATGGAAGAAAATATAGGGGTATGAGGTTGCTACTGTAAACGCGATAGTCGTAGATTCCATTCCCACTCAGGGGAATGAAATATTTAATATTTTTATTTTTTCGCTCTGGTGATGAAAAAAACGTGACTTTCTCTCTGCAACACTCTATATTTTTAGAATTTGGTAGAATTCTCGAAGATAAAGTGCTGTGGGAACCGAATGAAAAAAAAAACAAAAGAAAAATACAATTCATTTGTATGTACAAAAGTAAATGAAAATACAATATGATAATTACAATATTTTTATTAACTAAACTTAACTACTAAACTTAAGACTAAAATTAAGTTTATACACGCAATTTTATAAACATTAAATAAGATAACATAAATTAAAATTAAAATTTATGTTATCTTATTATTAAATATATTTAAAAATATTATGCTATAAATATTAATTATTACAACACATAATATTTTTATACATGTGATGATGCATTTTCGGAAAATAATAAAAATAATGTGCTACTGTGTTTTTCTGTGTTCCGCAACACTGAGATGTTGAGTCGTGAGCTGGATGTCGATGAAAGACTTCTTGAATTGAAAGGGCTTTATGGAGTTAGGTAAGTTCGATTGACTCGAGGCACAAGCGTGTGACTGTAAACGCGACAGGTTGTGGGTTCGATTTCCACTTGCGTAACTGAAATAATTACTATTTTTATTTCTGACCTCTGGTGTGGAGGCAAAGCGTGGCGTTGAGTTACGCCACTCAACACACAATGCCTCCAGAATTCGGCGGACACTTTCCGCGTAATATTAAGATACTCTGCTTCCTTTGCCTACAAAATAACATGTGAAATATAGCGTGAAGCTGAAAAAAAATTATTCAGCATTTGGTCGGCTCTACACTAGGATGGTTTTGGGTTCGATTCTAACTTCACAAAGCTCCATTAATAGTAGTCATGTTATGTAACTACCAACATCTTTATGTGGCCGAAGAGTTCAAGAAACAACCAGTTCTGAGAGCTGTATATTTTTATACTCTATATGTTTCAGGACAATAGGCCATATTCTAGTAGTGTTTGGTCACTCAATATTTACCTTAACTGGATTTGTTAGCGATCCTCATAACTTAGAAAAGGTATAATTTAAAATTATCTCGAAAAATCATAAGTTACATTTTTTTAAATATAAATATAAAAGAAAATAAGAGTAACGTTTAAATTCAAAAGAATAACTGTACTGAAATAAAATAATATATTTTTTCTCTCTTTTTCAAGCATACGATAGTAAATTTCGATTAATCTTCAGTTCAACAAGTTTAGTTCAGTTGTTATTTTTCATGAGCGGGTTCTTTATGATATACTATTTGCAAATCTCTTCGGAAAAGAAACAAATGTCTTGGAAAGACATACCGTTAATACTCCTTCGCAGATGGTGGAAGTAAGTGTTTAATATTTTCTTTCTTTTTTGACTGTAAATGTTAAAGATATGGGTTCGATTCTTACATGGAGGAGTAAAGTATTTTCATTTCCTCGCTCTGGTAACAAGACAAAGCGCGGCGTTGAGTTCCGCTACTTAACACTTAATGTCTAGAAAATTGTAAAGTAAAATGATCCATTTTACTTACAGAAAGAGTACTAATAATTGTTAAATTTGAAGATGGAGAATATTTTTTTTATCTAATATTTGAACAAAAAATAATAACATTTATATAATACCTATATACTGAATCAAAAACGGACGGACGCTGACTATTACCACTCATATTTCTTTTTAAATATATTTATTTCTATGTAATGTATTTATAAAAAGATTTATTGATTGAAATTTATTGTTGTCCTTGTGGCACAAGTGTGTGATTATAAACGCGACGGTTGTAGGTTCGATGCCCGCTCGAGTAAAAGTCGGAAACGAAGTGGACTAGTTTTCCTCTGACTACCCTGTTATACGTGGGATACAGCGTGAAGCTGGAAAAAAAGGAATTAAAATAATTGGAATTTTCCAGATTAACCGCCCCATTGGCTTTTGTGATAGCATTTATAGCGACTTGGCTCCGTCACATGGGGTCCGGGCCGCTGTGGAAGTACTTCGTCACAAACGGGGTCACCGCGCAGTGCAGGGACTACTACTGGGCTCATTTCTTCTATTTCAACAATCTTATACGGAATGACAAATTTTGCGTTCTTCAGACATGGTATGCTTCAAATACAAAATAGTTTTCTGTTAAATATACCTTTGCAAGTCTTAAATTATTTAATGAACATAAAGTTACCACTGGTTCGGAAGAGACCACCGGTATTGGTGCTGCCTGTGATTTTAAACACAATGGTTGTGGGTTCGAGTCGTATTCAAGTTATTAACTGAAAATTATATTGAGATGAACAATTTAGTTTTAAATATAATATATTTCAAATTAGCAGGCAGTTCAAGTTTCATCAAAACAATTTAGTCATTTTTGAGATATGTCCACGAATTTCTACCTAGGTAAGAAATAGATATTACACCTTTCTATCTATATTTTCAGGCACCTTGCAGTAGACATACAGTTATTCATCATCGGTCTCATAGTCCACTTCATGATCCGTCACCGAGGCTGGAAGACTAAATGTGCTACCCTACTCGTGTTACTAGCCATCGGCGTTCTGAGTCCCATTTATCACATTTTACAACATGACATAGACATACATGACATGAGTCGCTGTGTACAGTCCTGAGTATGTATCAATTAAAAATATGAAATATTGTCGAAGCTTTGAACTTTGCCGCCAATACTTACGACTCGATTTCGGAAGGTGCGTGAGTGTCCCTTTGAGAGGTCTGTGTGCATCGTCCTTAACAAATGGCATTTTATTTTGCAACGAATTTTTTTTTATTTATTTTGTTTGAAAAAAAACTTTTTTTATTTTTGGGTTTTTTTTTATTGTCTTTGGCTTTTATAAAGTATTTAAAACTGTGGTTCCATTTAAAGTGGTGCTGATAAAAACACTCTGTTTAATCGAAAATTAAGTTATCTCTTCATACATACATAGTATATGTATATTTTGAAAAACAACCGTCGCATAATATTGTAGGTATTATATTAAATTTACTAAACGAGGAGTAACGAGTGATGCCTCGAACCCACGCTGGGACTCTTAACCATCACATTTAATAAGCAATGTCTCGATTTCGGGCGGAAAGTGGAGAAGTGTCTTAACGCTTTCCTTTCATCTGCCCTGATGCATGCGGTAAAAGCCTTGAAGCTGTTTTTTTTAAATTAAAATATCTTTTACAGGGCCTTGCGTACTATGAATGATAGGAATTTACATGAACATCATGTGCTAGTAGAAAACAACCTGCCGTGCTTCATTATGGGTATGGGTAGCGCTTACCTCGGGTATTATTTGAGACAGAGGAAAATAGATCTTCGTAATTTTAAGGTACTATTAATACCCGTGTTTTAAGATATTTTCAACTATATTAATACTTTAAGCTTGTATATCTGTCCTATAAGTGCGAGTATTATGTATTATTAACTTTATGTGAATATTATATTTGGATACTTACGTACTAACACTACCGCAATACTGGTAATTAAGTGCAGGGTAGGTTAGGTTTTATTAAGAAAACATAATTTATACTACTACGACATAATAAACTAACCTAACCTGTACTTAAGAATCTGTATTGCGTAAAGCAAAGAAAACTTTTTGCTTAACCGCTAAGAATTTTTCTGTGATCATGCAAGGGGAAAAGATCTAATCCATATTCCCTCTTCCAGATCCAGGCCTCCATTTTTCTACCATAAATTTTACTACCCAAGCTTATCAAATCGATAGCCCTATAGCTTGCGTTCCTATCTGTGAATCTTTGGCTTTAAGTCTAAGCTGAACGCAGCTTTGAGTTCGGCCACTCAACACGCAACGCCTCCAGAATTCGGCGGAATGCGGGAAATGGAGTGTATTAACACTAGGTTCTTAATCCACAATCTGTCGCGCTTACAGTCATACGCTTCTGCACCTGCCCCACGACTGATCTCAATAGTATAATCATTTTCTTTATTTACGAGTATACTTCATTTCTATATTTGGTTCTTCCAGCTCGGCAATATTCTCTGCTGGCTCAACATTGTATTACTGCTCGGTGTTTTCCAAACGTTGGCACTTTGGTTTGAAAACTCTAACACAACAGCCTCTTTGGCTTCTTTAATATTTGCAGCGTCACATAGAGTTGTGATTGGACTTATAATGGGTGTGTGGACTTTGGGGATGATATTGAAGTTTAATGGTATATGGTTTTTTTTTATTCTCTATCATATTGAAATTTATCCCTTTTAATTATGATTCCCTTTATATTGTCGAAATGCGCAATATACATAGCCATATCTTTTTTTAAGTAAATGTAAAATTCGTTTTTCTCAGGAAATCATGGGACCATAGATCTGAGTATATGGTTGGAATTTCAATTCGATATCTCCTAGCGTTCCTAAGATAAAGGTTCTTAACAGACAGATAGACAACAAAGTGATCTTATAATAGTTCTATTTTTCTTTTAAAAGTACAATATTTCTTTAATTATATTCACTTTCCCTATCTCACGGCATACTCATCAAAAAATCGTTGCTGCGAAACGGCGCGCCACTCGCCATGCGTCCGCCGCGCCGCCTGCCTTACACGCATCGGTGGTTCAGTGGTAGAATGCTCGGCTGCCACGCGGGCGGCCCGGGTTCGATTCCCGGCCGATGCATTCTATTTAATTTTCCTCACAGGCAGCCACGTAGTGCTTGCTTTTCATCAGGGACAAAATACCCTCTTCAGCATTAACCACAAGCTCGAAAAACAACCCGCCTGCCTCTAAAGCAACGAAGATTTAGATGCGTTTGCACGTATTGGATAATTGGAGTTGAATGTATTATTTCAGCGCGATATATTTGGTTTCATATTTTTTGTAGTAGTTATTAGTAGGTAAGTTTTTGTTTATAATTTCTTCCGTTTAAAAATAGTCATTTAACTATCTAAAAATAGTAATTTAAATATATTTTAATAAGTACTTGAAAAGATTAGAAGCACAGATTTAAAATTACAAAACCTACTAAAAAATCTTTGCTGTGTAAAACAATTGGAAAATCCTTATTGAAACTACGAAAATGCGGGTTGCACTAGGGTTTATGTAATTTTCACATTATTATAAGTGCTGTGCAAACATAAATTGCATGAATAATCCAGTAGTAAAAGCGAGCGAACGACGACGAGCGAGCCACAAGAGGGTCGCTAGTACATATTTAAAAATAATTAATTGACTTTCAGGTTTATTCCGAGCGTTGCTTGAATGGCGCGGCTTTGAAATAATGGCGAAACTGTCGTACGGTGTATTCTTACTTAATATTGATGTTTATAACTTTATGATGGCTTCGAGGACTCGTCTGGCACCTGTTTCGTTTCTGAATCTGGTAATATATATTTTTTGTTAAGTAATTTTGCTTAGATTAGTTCCAGAATAAACAAATTTTGTTTTAGTAAAAAGGGCAGCACAGAGTTTCCTCACTCAATACGTAATGACTTGAAAATTGGGCAAAAACCGGAGTATTTTAGCACTAGATTCCCTCTGTCTATCCTAGTATGCGAGGAAAATATTGAACCTGTAAAAACATAAAACCCATTTAGAAGCCATTGAGAGGCAGTTGCAAATCACTTTTTTGAACAATGGTTTTCTATACTATTTACATATTTGTAAAGAATTACCATATTTAAGAGTATAACCATAAAACCATTCGACTGTAAAGAGGTCTGAGTTGGATCCTGTCTCGGTCTTTTTCTCTGTGTGTCTACTACGTGCTTGAATCAAAATAAATATTAACAAAAATCTTTTCCCGTAGAAAACGTGGTTGAGTAGAGTGATTATGGGTTTAAATATCACCAATGCTAGAAATAATATACAAAAATAATAAATATATAATACGTTAGTTGATAATGTGACATTTTTAAATATGAAACAACCTTTTAAATATGAAAATTATCTATATAGGCTGAAAGATTTCCCTGCATTGTCTACAAAATATTTAAAATTAATTACACAAAAAATTTACTGGGTGCGACTGTCGGTCGTGGGTTTGATTCCCACCCGGCGAAATGAAATATTTAATATTTTCATTTCCTCGATCTGGTATCGAGGCAACACGCGACGTTGAGTTTCGCAACTCAACACACAATGCTTTTAGAATACGATGGAAAGTCGGGTAGGAAGTGGCTTAACATTAGGTTCTCAAGTTCCCTTTGCCTACTCTGCTATATAGGATACAGGGCGAAGTTAAAAAAACATTTTTACAGTTCTACACATTCATTGGAGTGGTGTTCATCTGTTACGTGTTGGCTTTCTTTCTTTACCTGCTGGTAGAGGCCCCTGCCAGTCAATTATTCAAAATGTACATGAAAAGAGGCCCGATGAAGAAGAAAAAAGTATAAAATACTTAAACTTATCTTTATTTATCATAAGTTATGAAAAATTAAAATAAATCGGTTCTCTAATAAATGATGTTGTTTTTTAAGCATCACGTTTGACTTAAGTATAAATGATAAATATTCTATTTATGGTGACAAAACATAAGTATTCAACTGTATGATGGTTACAGGCTTAAACATAATTTATATCCAGAGGGCCATTAGGCCTTGACTAATGAACATTTGTCCGATATTTGTTCTTGGGCATATGCGAGTAAAAATATCTTAAACTTTGTTTTAAAAACTATTTTATTAAAATAAAATACAAATTATTATTAAAACTAGTTCTTAACTATAAGAGTGCTGGTAGTGGAATCGTCTTATCCCTAAGGTTGGTCAGCTTTAATACAAATTCGGGTGTCCCCACCCCTTTGGCTCGTTTCCCACGATGCTTTGTTTCTCATGGAGTTATTATATGAAATTCCCTGGAAGTCGGAAATCAGCGAGCCTATTGTCATCGACATCCAAATGTTCATGTGCCCCAACATGTGCAGCAGGGTTCTCGTAATGCTTTTATAGAACTTTCTCTCGGAGTCATAAATCTACCATAGGCCCACATGCCGTCGAGCTCTTGTTTTATATTTATTATCTTTTATTTAAACCATTTGTTACAACAATGCTAGACTAGGTTGACTTGCGATCCCAGATCCTTTCATTTATTTATACTTTCTAATCTTTTTTCTTTTTCCTTTTCCCTTCCATCAACATTTTGATGATCTCATTTGCTGGAGCTTCTACGAATAAATGTAGAAGAAGGGCCAATACTTGGGACAAAAACAGCACTCTGAAGAAGATATATAACTGAAATAATAGACAATGCTTGAGAATATTTGTCGTTAAAAAGACTTGTCAATAAAGCGGGTTCTCTTCATTCCAAGCTACAGTATTGATACGTGTAACATCAACCAAGAGGTCATCGTGGTGCAGTGGACAGCGTTTGTCTGTTAACGCGGTAGTGGTGGATTTGATCCCCACTTGGGGCCATGAATTGTTTTCAGTTCCCTGCTCTGTTAAGCGGGACGATAGGTCAAGCTAAGAAAAATGAAAGTTAATCAATATCTTTGGAGATGAAACAGAAGTTAAAATACCTTACCGAATCTGTAATGACAATTTCCATTAATTTAGTTTTTGAGGCTATCATGTAGTGTATAACGTTGTCGTGTATCAGGTACAAACAATATGACAATTTGCTTGGTATTAGCCATCCTTTCCATTCTAAAAATGCGTAGGAGTTTCCTGGAAAAAATATGTTTATTGTCAGTCTTTTAAAATCGATCGATACCTTTAAAGTATATTTTAAGGATATTTTTAAACTATTAGTTATGTCAACACAACGTATTTCCTTACCTAATTGAATACATGTGTTCATTTTATGTCTACACTATGTCATTCAATATTAATAATAGTTTCGTTCTGTCTATCCTGCTATATGCGGCTATATCAAGCTAAAACAATGATTATAAGAAGCATGATTATAAGTTTCATACCATGAAATTTCAAAGTTAGTCCCAAAATCCAAACGCTCGCAATAACGCCAATAACAAAGCGATGTAACGACGCGTACAATAGACGCCATGTCAGGGACACCTTTTCAACATCATCGAAGGTGCAACCAGTGTAGAAGTAAACTCCATAAGCCGCAGGTACAGTGAGCCAGCATAGGACTTTACCGAGCTTAAAGAAAAAAAAAAGATAATATATGTTAGAAATCAGTATTTTTTTTTTTTTTTTTTCATTTTTTCGCTCTGCTAGTAAGGCAAAAGGCAGTTCCCTCTGCCTTCTTTGCTGTGTACGGGATTTCATCGTCTCTTAGGAGCGACGGGGTATATAAATAAAGCCCAGAAGAATTACTACGATTATTATTGTAGCTGCACGCTGCAAAGTAAATAATTCCACAATTGTGTTAACACATTTAAAGCAATCTCTTCCAGAAAATTTTTGGATACTGGAGTTGTCTAAAGATGAGTCAAAGGTTATCAAATAGAATATTTATATAAATATGTAAAACATTAAGTGTATATTAATTATTGAATCCGTCATGGCCCGGTGCAATGAATGTGTGACTGTAAATAATTGTTCACTATATTTACCGTAAAGTTGGGGAATTCTATTTTGTTCTTTTTTAAATAATATATCAAATATCCATTTCCCATTCCCATGAAGAAGCATGTTAAGTTGTTATAAAATAATGCATGGTACTTCCGGAATGTATCGTCGTATAGCGTTCTGAAGAATCTGTAAAGGAATGCCAACTTAAAACTATGTGTTATGACGCCCCCTTCACTTTTAGCCAGAATTCAAAATACTGCGTGTTGAGTAGCAGAATTCTACGCATTTTTTTGTCTTGCCGGAGCGTAAAGAGACCAAACACACAACCAATTCACATAAAATATAAATTTATCTCCAAGCATCTCCTGATTCAGGCAAACGAATCTATCAATGCTCTGTTTTCAATTTTCTGCCTATTTTAAGAGAATTAAATACTAGTGGGCCACCAGCGATTTGTCAGATATATACAATTATTTATTACAATTAATTTTATTGTAGTAACTAAAATAACTACACATCTACTTTCTTTCATAACTTCCTTAAATACTCTTAAATAATATGAAATAATAAATGTATAGTACACAAAATAAATTAAATGTAATCACACAAATGTATTACGGGGGCAATTACAATCCATTTGGTAGATCCCATTCTACATCCACGTAAGCTAATATAGAATTTTTCTGATGTTTGATATCTCTTGCTAGGGGCAAAGCAAAATTAATTTGTTAACGGAGTCTACAGGGCTATTAGAATCACTTTTATGGACTGGATGGAGGTATAACAATGGTGGCTCGAGAATCCGAGTACGCATACCTGTATGCAACACAGTTTCCGTATTTTAAGACTGTGATATCTTCTAAAATATCATTTGCATTATCTGATGTAAAACTCATTTTTGATCTACTTAAGTTGCACATAACTAACGTATTTATTTGGATAAGAAACAATTATTCCTTGCTACATGCGAGATAAAGCCCGAAGCTGTAAAAACACTTCGATAGATATATAAAATACTAACTCAGGTTTGATTAGTAAGAGTCCGTCCAAGTCCATCGTCCATATATGCAGTGCAGGACTTAGCATACCGGCCACTATGAACAAGCCCAGTGTCGCAGCTTTGAATCTCCAGCTTTTCTTGCGAATATACAAGTACACTACAATGCCAAGGAGGAACAGCTGCATGTCTGTAGCTATGTGCCTGGAAATTATATTGATTATGATTTGTTGCAGTTGATATATCTTAGTGAATGTGATTGCCACGTGATTTTGAGATAAATGCTCTTGACAGACGGATAATAAAATGATCCTATTAGGGTGCCATATTTACTTTTTAAGATACGGGACCCTAAACAAAGAAAAGATAGAAACAGCAAAGAACCAATATGCAAATAATCTTATTTTATTATTATTCTTTTTTAGCTTCACGGTATCCTTATAAGTTTATGCTTATATGTATATCTGTAGGTTTAAATAAAAACATATTTTAACATAATTAATTAATCTATATATATAAAAGGACTTGTCCTCACTGACTGAGGTAAGACGCACGCGCAGCCGTAACCGCTGATGGTAGACACGTAGAATTTGGACAGATGTTTACTTTCGTAATCTGGACATCTACCAAGAAGGAATTTTGAAAAATTGTAACCCTAAAGGGGTGAAATAGGGGTTGAAAGTTTGTATGGAAAAAAAATTAAATCGGCGCCGATTTCTATAAAATTTGAAATTTAGATTTTTAAAAGTATTTAATTGAATACGTGTTTCATCGTTTTCTAGCATTCTCCCCCTAAGGGTGCAAATTATGGGTTGAAAGTTTGTATGGAAAAATCCTTAAATGGTCACTGATTTTTATAAAATTTGAAACTTAGACTCTTAAAAGTATTTAATTGAACACACGTTTCATGATTTTCTAGAATTCTTCCGCTAAGGGTGCAAACAAGGGGTTGAAAGTTTGTATGGAAAAATCTTTAAATCGCCACCGATTTCTATAAAATTTTAAATTCAGACTCTTAAAAATATAACATTAAACATGTGTTTCGTGGTTTATTACATTTTACCCCCCTAAGGGTGCAAACAAGGGGTTTAAAGTTTGTATGGAAAAAAACTTAATCGGCATCAATTTTCATAAAATTTTAAATTTAGATTTTTTAAAAGTATTTAATTGAACACGTGTTTCATCGTTTTCTAGAATTCTCTCACTAAGGGTGCATAAAAGGGGTTGAAAGTTTGTATAGATTTTTTTTTAAATCGGCACCAATTTTATAAAATTTGAAATTCAGACTCTTAAAAGTATTTAATTGAATACGTATTTCATCGTTTTCT
>HE668044.1:0-10271 GCA_000313835.2 Heliconius melpomene melpomene | reverse complement strand
CCCGGACGCGGCTACGCCCGCGAAAATATAAGCCTAAATAATTAAAATAAGTTAAATAATAATAATAAGTGGAGATTTATTATTAGAAAAATATCTGAGTAACCGAAATGAACAAACAAAAGAAGTAAAAGTAACTAAAGGAAATTCTTAATATTAGAAAAAGTACCTAAAGTTTGCCGTGCGAGCGTACTAAACATTTTTCTATATTAAATAATAATTATTTTTTGCGAACAATATTAAATAAAATCCCAAATTATTAAAATTACGACATTTTAAGTGTATAACATCGGTAAAGACAACCGAACTGAGATAAATTAATTATAAGCAGCAAATAATTACATAAAAAATAATAGTAATTCGAAAATATATAAAAATTTACAAAACCAACAAAGTCTATCTGCCCGTTCGCGTCGGTCATACTATACCACTCGTAGGCTCAGTCATTTGGAATCAGTGAGATCTCCTTAATTATTTATTAGAATGTTTTACAGTAAACTATAATTTCCATCAAGATGAAATGCTAAAAGTGACTATTATATTTATTTCATAAGGATGAATATCAAATTATAGAAATCATCTAATTTTTGTTAATGTATACAAATCTATATCGGCGCGCGCCATGTATGCATTAAGCAAACTCACTTTGGGTGACGTTTTCTTAAAACAGCAAACTTTGCAAGCCGTTGCTTAGCAACACGTAGCGACGATTGTTATTAACATGGCGGAATAAATTGCTTGTCAAATTAATTATTTTAATATATTGGTATATATCGAAAATATTACAAATATGAGAAAAAAAAAGTATGAGTATTTTATCACAATTAAATTAGCGGTTTGGCCCTGATTGCGTAAAAGACAGACAGACAGACAGACAGACAGAGTTACTTTCGAATTTATAATATAGGTATGGATGACCCATTTACTTATAAATATTTTTATATTTATGAGGTTCCGTATCTCTATTCTATGTAGACCATTTATCTTAAGGTCGCATGGAGGCATCCCGGTATATCATATATCTAAATTATAGATATTAAAATGACACTGAACTAGGTATATATCTAAAAGGACGTGTTCCCACTGACTGAGGTAATAGGCACGTGCAGCCGTAGCCGCTGATGGTCGAAACGAAAAATTTGGACAGATGTTTATTTTCGTAATCTGGGAACCCTAAAGGGATGAAATAGGGGTTGAAAGTTTGTATGTATTTTTTTGAAATTGGTATCGATTTTTATTAAATTAGAAATTCAGACTCTTAAAAATAATTCATCAAACACGTGCTTCATAGTTTTGTAGGATTCACCCTCTAAGGGTCTAAATAAGCAGGCGAAGCTGGGCGTGTCCGCTAGTATATTATATATAACTAATTTAATATATTTATATAATACATTGTATAATAAAGTGTAAAAAAATCTAAAAATACAAGTTATAAACAAGACAGTTAGTGCGTCAAGGGTAGAGCATGGCTCGGGCGGTATCGTTTAGACGCCCTACGTTAATGAGCAAGACCCATAGTGTTAATAGCTGAGAACTGGCCGCCCCTCAGCACCCTGTTAGCACTCGCAAATGTTGATCATCACCGCTATATATAATATGTATATGACAATAAATATTCTGTTTTTACCCTATATTTACAAGTAAGAAAAGTATAAAAGTACAAATAAAAATCAAAATTTTCAACATACTGAAAATACTAATAATTAATTAACGAAAGTTAAACAGAATTCAAACAATTGTGACAAAGACGTAGATTATATTATTCAAACGAAACATTGGTTAACAGAAAACCGTATTTTAACAAAATATATCTTGTAAAGAATACAAACATCAAAGTAAAAGATATGTTATAATAAAACAGAATTCATATTATATTGCAAGTAAAATTGCTATTATCTTTTGTTTTAGCCGAATGTTCCCAGTTGTAAAAGTAACTGCCAGTGGGCTGGACCCGACGGCCATGTACACCGTTCTTCTTGAATTTGTCCAAGTTGACACTCACCGCTGGAAATACGTTAACGGCGAATGGGTAAGTACAGCTCGTTTTACAACTACAAATCTAATTTTATGACTCGTCTTTCGTACATTTTGTTTGCAGACAGCTTTTACTACAAAATTGGAATCAGGTTTTAATGTTGACCCCGGCTAAACCGTACATTATAACTATTCAATTCTTCGAATGTGTCAATTTATTTAGGCATTTGAAATTACACAGTTTATTACTTAATGCATTTTTGTAA
Organism: Heliconius melpomene melpomene; assembly: GCA_000313835.2. Taxonomy (NCBI): domain Eukaryota; kingdom Metazoa; phylum Arthropoda; class Insecta; order Lepidoptera; family Nymphalidae; genus Heliconius; species Heliconius melpomene. The sequence continues at coordinate 8,034 of HE668044.1, read as the reverse complement.
TAAAAACATTAACAATTTAAATGAAAATTATGAAATATTAATAAATAGTTGCTAAAGATATTTCTGTTAGATATTGAAATTTATGTTATCCTAATATGGTATAATATCTTCCTAGGTGCCCGGTGGAAAAGCTGAAGTGCCGCCATCTAATGCTATTTATATACACCCTGAAAGTCCAAATTTTGGTGCACATTGGATGAAAGAACCCATATCTTTCGCAAAAGTCAAGTTAACGAACAAGACCAATGGAAATGGACAGGTACTGATAATTTTTTTTAAAGAGTGATTAATTTTTTTTCTGACGAAAATGTGCCTCTTTCTCGCTTCAGGCAATTTTCTTTCTGAAAGTTGTTAACTGAAAAATCCAAAATCGTATGATGCAAGCAAACAACATTTTTCTTTAAATTCAAATATGAAGTAATTATATTCATAGAATTGTATACGATTGTTGGTTCTATGGTATGGTACGTATCAATACTGTACAAGTTTGCTTAGTTACCGAAGCTTCTTTATTTGCTCCGTCTTCTCTCTTTGTGTTCATCTCATCAGTTAAAACAGAGCATAATTAACAGTACCCAGAACTGACCGAATACTAATTTTTGATAATAGAAAGTCTGTTATTCGAAGGTGTTACAGTGCTACAGTTTGGTGGCTACCGCTATTCCATAGCAGCATTTCTCACGCTCGTATGTGGTGCGAATGAGTATGAAAGCAAACATCTGATACATCCAGATCCATATGTTGACGGATCGGTGTGAAATCTATAGCTTTACCAACTATTTAGCAGATGTCCGTACGCACTATCATTTGTAATCATTATTGTTTCACTGTCATGTTTACTGCTCTTTTTTAGTACTCTAGTGACACTAATGTGTTATTAGTGTTGGTAGCTTTGCGAGCTCGTTAATAAATCATTAATCGATTATAATTAATAGTATTTAGATGACGCAGTGGAACATTGTTTCTGCGAGGGTTGTGGGTTCGATGGTTTTAGTAAGACATGTATGGTGTCTCTTTTCATCAATATTTTTTAAATTTTGTTTCTCATGAGAAATATTTTTTGCAATATCAAACATCGATTTGTAACAGTTATCATCTATTTACTGTGATTCTATAGCATTGTATCGTCGAAGTTGTGATATTTATAGCTTAAGATTCTAACCTATTCCTATTAGTTATAGATTATAAAAAAATTAATACCTACTTTTGCGTTTTACGTTTACTGTTTACCTCTTATCCTCTACATTCCGCTTATATATATATGGGCATATAATGGCCATTTCTTATATCACAAATATAACTAACTCAAAACTATTGAGTTTGGTCAGGCACGAGATTATAATTTTTTAACTCTACGTAAGAACATTATATTTTTTATTATTACAACATTATATTCGTTTATATATTAAACTTTCTTTCTTTTAGATAATGTTAAACTCTCTCCACAAATACGAGCCTCGAGTGCATCTAGTGAAAGTTGGTACCGATCTTCGTCGCATAATGACTTACCCTTTCCCTGAAACACAATTTATAGCTGTGACGGCTTACCAAAACGAAGAAGTAACGTCACTGAAAATTAAATATAATCCATTTGCAAAGGCCTTTCTGGATGCAAAAGAAAGACCTGAAGGCTATTATCAGCGAGACTTCGTTGGAAACCATTATCAGCAACAAAGTTCTTCCCCTCATCAATATCCACAATGTGAGTTTCTTAATTATAGATATCTATATTTTATGTGCGTTTTATACGATTTTTATTAATAATATTGTAAATAAAGTTAACTATTATTATGTTATTATGTAAAATAATTTATATCTAAATTAAATAATGTCTACCTTAACATATTATTGTGGTAGGCGATAACGGGTAATTGTATTTAAATTATATTGGATTTCTATTTCTGTGAAAAAAGACATAAATATTTCTTAGGTTCTCTCCTGACATCAACATTATTGAAGTATACGTTACGAACATAACGTCGAACGTAGTTCTAGTGCTAGTTTATTCCCATTTAAATGGAATAAATATTATCAAATGGCATCTTACCTATGTAACATTAAAATAATTATTCTAAATATTTTTCAGTTGGTGGATGGTTTGTTACGTCACAATCGCTTTATGGAAGTAGTAGTAATTCTACATCAAGGAGACCAGCCCCATATCCACCTAGACCACCTTCACGCCCACGAACGTTATCACCACCATGTAAATATATGTATTTTTTAATGAGTACGAATAAACGTGAAATAAAGAAAAATATGATTTTTATAAATATGATATACATATATAATAATTGTGTATTTTTAGCAACCTACAGCAATCCAGAGAGGTCTACAGCGGTTTCGGCAAACGGCAGCTATACTTGGGCTAGCACGAGTGGCTACTGGAGTTCAGCTCAAGGGAGCAGTTCACCCCAGCCTAATGCATCTCCGGCCCCATATCGTACTCCACCCCACGCGTACCCTGCCCCCATAGAGTACGCTCCGCCCCCTCCTCCGAGCACTGCAGCCCCTGCGACGGTGCCTGCATCATTATACCCTATTCAATATGAAACTCCTCCTCAACACCATTCTTCTTACTATCAACACGCGTACGCGCCATACGCTCATCATACGATTGAAGACATTTCTTATTGGCCTAATAGGTGATGAAATGTATTAATTTTTATGCTCGATTGCTTTACTAGAATATTACTTCAAATTTCTGTTAGTTTGTTAGTAACCTATACTAACCTCATTCAAATTTAATAAAAAAAATATACATAGATGTATAAAAATATGTACTCCAACTATAAGATTTTTTACAGCGAAATGTCAAATTTGGCTGTATTCCGCACGAAGCAGGGTAGGCAGAGAGAACCTAGTGTATTCCGCACGAAGCAGGGTAGGCAGAGAGAACCTAGTCTTAAGACACTCATTCTCATTCAGTTCCCCATTTTTGGTCGTATTCTGGAGTATCGTATTCTCAATGCCGCGCTTGGGATGACCTGAGCGGAGAAGTAAAAATATGCATTTAAATAAATATTTAATTTCTTCAAGTGGAGATCAAACCCACAATCAGTAGCGCTTATAGTCACACACTTGAGCTCCTGCATCACGACTGGCCTCAAATGAAGTTTAAAATAAATCAGATAGCATGAAATTTATTTCTTAAATAACACAATATTTCATCTTAAAAGTAGCTAGGTAGGTATTTATTTCTAAGGCCAAAATTTATTTATTTTATATGTGTTGTGAAGTGTAAAATATGAATATACTTTTTATTTTAACAGCTATAGTTACCAACCAGAGTATGTGGGTACAGGCGATGTAGCTTACAGTGAGGGTATGTCTTTTGCTCCTACGGGTGCTCCATTAGAAGGTGCTACGACAAGTCAAGACGATCGAACCACTCCTACCGGATCTGAACATCAGCCGACGGAGAGAGAGTACAAATTCAGTGCTGAAGAAGAACGTCATTCCCCGTGTGAAGAATCTGCGCTTTCACCACGTTCTCCAACTCAGTGACCAATACAAAAACTAGATTAAATGTAAATTCAATTATATGTGTAAGCTTAGGTACAATGTAATAGTCAATATTATGTTTGTATACTAATTATAATTATTACAAAGTTGCAAATAGTGAACAACTTAGCATAATATAGATATTTATGTATTTATCTAGATAAATATAATGCAAGTTTAAATGCTTCGATATTAATTTTCCTTTTTAAACTTTTTTTTTAATACAATGCAACTTTTATTTAATTTCTTTTCATATATATCAAGGTAAAATTTAGTTATTTATAAATTATGTAAAATGGACGTTTATATTGTAAATATTTTGTTGCTTATTAACAAGTATTGTTAATAAATAGCGTTTTAAAATCAATTAGGTATCTACATAGATACAATGATAATATTTTTAATACTAATCTGGTAATGATTGATTTATTTATTGTAATATCATCTAACTTCTTCATTTGTCTGCTAATCCTATGAGAAATGGCTAATTTGTTTTTAAGATTTTTTTGTAAATAGATACATAGAGTAAGAACTATGCTATAACGAGTAGATCCTAATAATGATATTTTGTGTATGACAATGACCAAGCGAGAAATAAATCATATTTTGTTACAGAAACATGTTCCAGGTTTTCGGTCTTTTATTTATACCTATTACACAGCCACGAGTTAATTTACCTTACTTACATATAATGAAATAAATACCCCACCCCAGTGAATCTATCTGAAGAAATTAGACAAATTATAAATATACTTACTAACTTTCTATATTAGTAGTAGGTTTATGAGTATCAGATTTGCGTTAATTATAAGGGACTTATACACATAATATCTTATCTAACTTACAGATTAAAAATTATTAATAAGTAATTAAAAAATGAAGTATCTATATAGGTAAGTAATCGTTGTAGTAATTGTTGTCGCTTGAAAATATGTAAGTAATCTATGAATTAATTCTTCTTCATCGTCCTTAAGAAGCATTTTGCATGTATTTTTTTAATCTTAATGATAATTATCCTATATCTTATAAAACAAAGTCGCTTTTTGTGTCTGTCTGAACTTTCTAACTCTTCTTCTTCTAAACCACCCAACGTATTTGGATGCGGTTTTCACCATTAGGTCGAGTATTTCTCAGGGAAGGTTTATATATAGTTTATTATATGTAAATTCTTATGTAAATTAACATAAATACGATAAATGTGTATAAAGTCCTACCCGCTGAGACACTTTGGCGCATGCGCTGCTTTAATGGTAAATACTAACTGAAAAAAATGTACTGGAGTATTGTTCCTCTTAATAAGATCTACAAAAAAGTCCGCGATGGCATATTCGTATCTTTTAAGAATAACGTGTAGTGATCATATTTCTGTCTAAAAATAGTAATTTCAATATATTTTTTATTTTGAGGGATATTTTTCCATAATGGTATTAATCCTTACCCTTTAAAATACTTTATTAAATTTCTACGTTAAACGAAGATAAAATTTGCTTTTTAAACTATTTCGAAATTGCGAATAGTTTTAGAGAAAAACGCATTTAATTATTGACACATCACGCCGTTCACACATCAACTGTATCGAGTCAAGTTTCCCTTATCCCTTACTCTCAGCATATAAATAAGTATATTAGTTACGTTGGCCATTTAATGTAGATCAAAACTGTCTTTTCTGTTTTTCATTTTAATAAGTACTTTAGAAGTTGTTACAATATCAAAAAATCCTTGCTGCGAAACGCGCCTCGCGGCGTTATGCTTATACAAGCGAGTCCGCCGCGCCCGCCTGCCTTACACGCATCGGTGGTTCAGTGGTAGAATGCTCGCCTGCCACGCGGGCAGCCCGGGTTCAATTCCCGGCCGATGCATTCTATTTAATTTTCGTCACAGGCAGCCACGTAGTGCTTGCTTTTCATCAGGGACAGAATACCCTCTTCAGCATTAACCACAAGCTCGAAAAAAAAATCCGCCTGCCTTTATAGCAACGAAGATTTAGATGCGTTTGCACGTATTGGATAATTCGAGTTGAATGTATTATATAATGTCATTTAACTATCTAAAAATAGTAATTTAAATATATTTTAATAAGTACTTGAAAAGATTAGTATCACAGATATAAAATTACGGTAACCTACAAAAAAATTCTTGCTGTGCAAAACAATTGGAAAATCCTTATTGAAACTACGAAAATGCGGGTTGCATTAGGGTTTAATTAATATTCACATTATCTTAAGTGCTTTGCAAACATACATTATATGAATAATCCAGTAGTAAAAGCGGGCGAAGCCGCAATAGGGTCGCTAGTACTAAAATAAAATTATCAATTGTTTATTTGTTAATTTTTCATTGTGAATTGCAATTATATATTTAATTATACCATATATATTGCGTAATATTAAATGTACTGTAATGTAGTAAATGTATTTTTTTGACTAAGAGTTTTGGTGCTTATTCCCGAGGGCGCTAGTAGTATAAGCATGTAAAGTTATCACAAATATATATACGAGGAAATGTGTTCTGTGAAAGTTAAAGTAAATTTTTTTCGTTTGGGAGTTACGTTTTTTCTAGTATAATTTATGTTCCTTGTTACTGAGCGACTGCGTCAGATTTTATTAATAGAATATAGTGTGGTATGCGGGGCCATATACTTATTGAAAAATATTATTGACAATATAGTATTGACAATAATATTGTGTGCGGCTAGCCGCCGTATGTAGGTATTGTATAATTACATTATAAATGAAATCAAAAACATTAATGTTTGTATTGATTTATTCATCTTTCGCTGCAGGAACAATATCTGTAAACAAAATGAACACTTATTACAAATAAATATTTTGCCATAATTATAAATATTGTCCAACTTATGTTCTTGTTAGCTCTTATCAAGACAAAAAAGTCAAACATATTTTCTAGTCTATTTAGAATAGAGTGAAGAAGAATATTTTTATGATTATAAATAACTAGTGGACCCGGACGCGGCTACGCCTGCTTGAACTATAAGAATATTTATTAAATATTATATAATATATTTATTTTTATAAGGATGAATATCAAAATATAATTTCATTTTGGGTGACGTTTTCTTAAACAACAAAGAAACTTTGCAAACCGTTGCTTAGCAACGACGGTTGTTATTAACATGGCAGAATAAATTGCATGTCAAATTAGAAAGTATTTTAATTTATTAGTATATATGTGTAATGTAATGTTTTATAGCCTATAGCACTTCTGAAGAATGCAGCTTCCAACCCAAACAAAAACAAAGTAAATCGGACCAGTAGATCCAGAGATCTTAGCGTTCAAACAAACAAACAAACAAACAAACTCTTCCGCTTTATTATATTACTAGTGGACCCGGACGCGGCTACGCCTGCTTAAACTATAAGAATATTAATTAAATATATTATTTTCAGTATTCAATAGAATTAGTAAGAAAATATAAGCTTAAATAATCAAAAAGAATAATAAGTAGAGACATATTATTAGAAAAAATATCTGAGAAATTGAAAACCAACATAAGAAGTAAAAGTAACTAAAGGATATTCTTAATATTAGAAAAAGTACCTAGATCCCGTTCCTAAAAACTACCTAAAAGGATAGTTTTTGCCAGTAATATCAAATAAAATAAGAAGAGGACCAAAGTGTATTTTAAATTAGTTATAAACAGCAAATAAAGTTCGAAAATGTATGAAAATTTATAAAACCATCAACGTCATCTGCCCGTTCGCGTCGGTCATACTCATACTATGCCGCCCGAAGGCTAGGTCATTGCGAATCAGTGACATCTCCCTTAATTATTTAATACAGGGTGAGTCATATTGAACTTTCCGATTTCAATAAGGTGTGTATTAAAAACAAAGCGACATGCAGTAAAAATTATTTTATTGTTTGAAAGCACATAACATGCAGTTTTAATTTAGTTGGTTTTAAAAATGATATCCTGTAAATGTCTACCTCCATTGACCACACACTGCTGAAGCCTTTCCCGGAAGTTGTCCATTACTCGTCGAGTCATATTCAGCGGAATAGCATAGATTTCTTCCGTGATTGCAGCCTTCAGTTCATCGATGGTTCGGGGACGATGCGTGTACACCTTTTCCTTCAGGTAACCCCAGAGAAAGAAATCGCAGGGGGTTAAATCAGGTGATCTCGGCGGCCACCCAACGTCACCTCGCAAAGAAATGAGATGACCGGGAAACATTTGTCGCAGGATTTCCATTGAACCTGATGATGTTGCTCTAAAATTTGATACCCAATTTCTGATTGTTGGTCCAGTGGGAATGGGATCACGTCGACCAATAGCAAAATGTAAACGGAACGCACGCTGTGTTGTGATCACGGAGCCGCCATTTTTAATAAACTCTTCAACTACGAACGCACGATGTTGTCCCGACCAAGCCATTGCTCACACTAAAACTGCATGTCATGGCGCGTCTAATGACACCATCCCCACCCTTCTACTCCTTCCCTTCTTCGTGCAACGTCCTTCCAAAACCGGAAAGTTCAATATGACTCACCCTGTATCATTACATATTA
>HE668038.1:2380-13285 GCA_000313835.2 Heliconius melpomene melpomene | reverse complement strand
ATCGAGTCAAGTTTCACTTATCCCTTACTCTCAGCATATAAATAAGTATATTAGTTACGTTGGCCATTTAATGTAGATCAAAACTGTCTTTTCTGTTTTTCATTTTAATAAGTACTTTAGAAGTTGTTACAATATCAAAAAATCCTTGCTGCGAAACGCGCCTCGCGATGTTATGCTTATACAAGCGAGTCCGCCGCGCCCGCCTGCCTTACACGCATCGGTGGTTCAGTGGTAGAATGCTCGCCTGCCACGCGGGCAGCCCGGGTTCAATTCCCGGCCGATGCATTCTATTTAATTTTCCTCACAGGCAGCCACGTAGTGCTTGCTTTTCATCAGGGACAGAATACCCTCTTTAGCATTAACCACAAGCTCGAAAAAAAAAACCCGCCTAGCCTTTAAAGCAACGAAGATTTAGATTGCGTTTGCACGTATTGGATAATTCGAGTTGAATGTATTATTTAATGTCATTTAACTATCTAAAAATAGTAATTTAAATATATTTTAATAAGTACTTGAAAAGATTAGTATCACAGATATAAAATTACGGTACCTACTAAAAAATCCTTGCTGTGTAAAACAATTGGAAAATCCTTATTGAAACTACGAAAATGCGGGTTGCATTAGGGTTTAATTAATTTTCACATTATCTTAAGTGCTTTGCAAACCTACATTATATGAATAATCCAGTAGTAAAAGCGGGCGAAGCCGCAAGAGGGTCGCTAGTACCAATATAATGTATAGATCTCAAAATATCTCCAAAAATACCACATAACAAATCTACTGAAAACTGAAATATTTATATTGTTAAGAACGAAGTATATAAACTAAAAATTACAAAACTACCTGTAATAAATGCACAAAATTATTTTAAATTGGCTGTAAAAAAATTAAAAAATCAACGCTTCAACACCAAACCGTTACGCATCAGCTCATCAACAACACCTAGCACCTAATATAGCAGTCAACAAGTCGAACGATTTCCTCGCAACGTTGACAGGGTTTAACGAGAACTTTCGCACGGTCAGTGCGCTAATTTGGATCTCAGTAATTAATATGTACCAGAGTTTACCTGTAGAGGGCGGGGGTGGGGTGGTGGTGTGGTGGTGTGGTGGTGCCAAGCTAGGTAGTCAATGCGTCTCGTATGCCAGTATAGCGCGGGCCGCGCGTCGCTCTGCACGCTCGTGGCAATATCTAAGTTAAAACTTCGCGAATTTATATATACGAGTACGATGTTACACGTGACTGGTGTTGTGCTTTTAACATCTGACTTTTGATCTCTGATGCTGAAATGGTTAGGTTGTTGACACTAATGTGTTAATGCGGTAGATGTTGCGGATTTGGTTGACTGTTCGTTTTGTTTGTTTTTTTTAATTGTAAGTATTATGTAATTTTTGTAGTTTAGATTAAAAATAAGATAGTAATTTTTTTTTTTTTATATGATACTGACTTTTTTTTAACTATTTAAAAACTCTTATATGGTTTTTAAAGGGGTTATGTACGTCATGAGAGCTTTGCTGTCTCTATTTTTCTTCCTTGTTTATTTTCCTTGTATGAAAAATTATATATTTTTTCATCTTATTAATTACAAAATATATTAACAATTTAGGCTTTCATTTTTTACTTAAACATCTCATCTCATAGACTATAATTTTAAGATTTGTTGCATTTATAAAATAAATATTTAATTTTTCCAAAAAAAAAACACAGAACATATAAAAGTAACAAACTAAATCGACCTCTACATAATAACATTGAACACAAAAAATATATTTCAACATTTCGTAGAAAGTACAAAGTAATTTCTTAGATCGTTTTTTTTTCATGCCAATGAAAGTCAACTCGACATCTCAAGTAAACTTTGTGATATTAATGTAGCGAAAAACCTTTGTATTGCTTTATACACAATAATTCCAAAGAAAATGTTTCAAATCATATTTAGTACACGCGTAGGGATGAAGTACTTGTTAATCCCATCAAAAACGTAAATGTGAAATGAGAGCCAAGTTAAATGTTAAGTAATGTGTCGATCTCGACTTTACGGACAAAAGAATGATAGATCTACATATATCGGTGCCGAGTTCTGTGTTCATTTGGCATAATATTCGAGCTCTAAATTTCACTGGATTTTTTTTTATGAACGAGCTGTTTTATATTTGCTAGCTAGTGTACTTCTACTAGACTCTATGGTTGATAGTTGATTGGTGCCTGGTGGTGAAATATAGCCAAGTTAAATTTAGAGGTTGAATTTTTTCCTGAGTGGTTACAGAACTCGGCACCCATATAGATCTCCTTCTCTATCCTTCTTCTGTCGGTGAATTTGAGAAAGCCGTATTTCTTAACATTTAACTTGGCTCTCATTTCACATATTTGTTTTTGATGGGATCTCCTTACTTTTATTTGATACACGTGTAGAGGTGAAGTACTTGTTAATTATATGAGATTTTCTTAACACAATAGCTTTGTGTTTCTATGAGGCTTTGATTCGAGTACGTCTCTTTTATACTTTAGTATAATTATTTTATGTTAAAAATATTATTATTGGTTGACTTTATGTTGCTTTGTTAATAACTAACAAACAAGTCTAGCTTCAATGGGAAGCTTTGAAAAGCGTTTGTTTCTTAATTTAGTTTTGTATTTCTGTAATTTATTTATATATAATATTTTAATTATGTTATATAATTGGTAAGCCATTTTTGTTTTTTTGCATAAACATAATATAATCACATGAGGGCAGGGATGGCATGGCAGGGCATGAATTATTTTTATTTTCCCGTTCTGGTAAAACATAATATAAACGTAGCAAGACAAGTTCTCGAGGCAACATGCGTTGAGTAGGGGAATTCAATGCCGCACTTTGCCTCGTTACCAGAGTGTAAAAATGAAAATATCAAATATTTCATTACTCCGAGTGGTAATCGAACTGACAACCGGCGCACGCTTGTATCCCATTCGCTACGACGGCCTCTATAAAATATTGTTTGAAAATCAGTTTTGAAATAGTTAATGTTAGTATTTTTATTTTTTAACATAATAAATTCTTAAGCATCTATTGTAGTTTTAAGAGGCGAGTTTCAGTGACAAAGCTGCGCAGGTCAGTAAATTTTATTTATAAATTATATCCATTTTTATTTATACTGGAAGAAAATTAATTAAAAAAATATATAAATACAAGCGGACGCGCGCAGCTTCGCTTACGTATTTAGGGGTGAATTCTATCAAACCACGAAACATATGTTCACTAAAATATTTTTAAGGGTCTAAATTTCAAATTTTATAAAAATCGGTGGCGATTTAAAGATTTTTCAATACAAACTTTGAACCCCTTATTTGGACCCTTAGGGGGTGAATTCTAGAAAACCATAAAACACATGTTCAATTAAATATTTTTAAGAGTGTACATTTCAAATTTTATAATAATCGGTGGCGTTTTAAAGATTTTTCCATACAAACTTTCAACCCCTTATTTGCACCCTTAGTGAGAGAATTCTAGAAAACAATGAAACACGTGTTCAATTAAATACTTTTAAAAATCTAAATTTCAAATTTTATAAAAATCGGTGCCGATTTAATTTCTTTTCCATACAAACTTTCAACCCCTGTTTCACCCCTTTAGGGTTAAAACTTTTCAAAATCCCTTCTTAGTGGATGTCCAGATTACGAAAGTAAACATCTGTCCAAATTTGACGTTTCTACGCACAGCGGTTACGGCTGTGCGTGCGTCTTACCTGAGTCAGTGAGGACAAGTCCTTTTATATATATAGATTAGAACATGATAATGAGCAGTTATACGAGTATATCTTTTTGGTTTGCTAAATTATTTAATTTATTTAAAACAACTTAAGTTATGGTACAGAAACCAATGTCAAAATGTATCTAATTGTATTTAATATTTTTTTTAGCGTCACGTCCCTAGTGTTAAGACACTCCTTTCCCCATTCATCCCGAAGAATTCCGGAAGCATTGCATTAATTTATATACTTTGTCACTTCTTTCCTCAAAAAATTGCCACTTTAACCATATATAATAAATTATAGAAGTTTCATAACGAAGTAAATTACTTAAAAATCATATTCGCTTCCATGTTCCACCGGAATTACTAAAATAATTTTTCAGTTATACTGAAAGTCATTGAAGAGAAAATAGGTCGCTAGTCACTTAGTAAACTAATTTTAAATAGGGACTACACTCGTTAGTGGATGCAATAAACAAATTTTAAATTGTAATAAGCAAAAAGTTTATTATAGCGTAGTTTGTTGTAACAAGGGAAAGCGCGGCGTTGAATTCTGCCACTCAACACCCCGTGCAACGAAATGAGAACAGTGTTTGAACACTGGGTTCTTTGTTGCTGGGGGGAAACCGTGTGAAATGAAAATAAATATCTATTTATAAACATAGAAAGAAATCTTAATATTAGGTTTGCACAAAATAAGTGTATTTGTAGATTATTATATTATTAAAATAATAATAATATTTTTTTTTTTATATATTTCTTGTTTTTAAACAATTAGTTTCGTTTGTCATTATGTTTATTTTAAAATTAATTTCTGTAATTATGGAGGCCAGTCGTGCAGAGGAATAAAAGAGTGCCTAAACGCAGCAGGTTGTAGATTCGATTCCCTCTCGAGTAAATTATTTTTTTAATATCTTCCTTTCTTCGCTGTAGTTTCGAGGCAAAGTGCGACGTTGAACACGCGATTTCCTCCAGAATTCAGGAGAAAAGGTAGAACATCGAAACGAGTATCTCAACACTAGGTTCTCTTTGCCTATCCGGCCGTGTGCAGAATACACGAGTGACGTTAGAAAAAAGTATAGACATAATTAGCATTAATTTTCTGTTAAAACTATAATACAAACCAACCAAGGTTATTTGTAGTTTTTTATAAGATTTTGTATATTACTCAGTTACGTGTTTAGTTTACGATTTTCTTACTAATGAGTTTTAGATGACTTTGTCGTGTTTTTCCTTTTTGTGGGGCAAACAAGCTTGTTGTCTATTTGTGGACGCAAATGTTGCTTATATGAAATAGTGTTGTTGACGTATAAACTAAATGTTTTCTTTTTATTTATTTTTTAATATTTTTTATTATTAATTTTAAATATTTCTTAGTATCTGGCGGTAAATGCGATCATTTCAGGTTCGATGTCCATTAGAGATATTATGATTTTTTTTGCTTCACGCTGTATGTCCTATATAGCAGGGTAGGCGAGGGAACCTGGGAAGTGACACCCTGTTCTCATTAAGACGCTTCGGTTCTTTACTTTCCGTCGAAATTTGGAGGTATTGTAGGTTAAGTGGCGGGCCTAAATGTATGAAATAGCGCTTTTGTTCGTTACCAGAGTAAAGAATTAAAAAAAATAAAAAATTCTTTTCCTCGAGTGGGAATCGTACCCACAACTTATCGCCATGATAATTTTTTTATTTTTTTATTGTGTTCCCGCTTCTGTAATATTAAAAACGGCGTTGTGTTCCGTTCATCAACTCGCAAAGTTTTGAATTCCGACTAACAAAACATAAAAAAGCGGAGAAAAATGTGTCTTGACACTATTTTCTCTATCTACCCTGTAAGTTAAATATAAACAACGAAATTTAATTAGAGATTGACACACTAACACTACTCAATGAACAGAAATATCAACTATTTCATACATTTTAGTTTATTTTACAAAAATATAAAATATTCATATGAAGCTATAATAAAATGCAATAAAAGTACTTTGTATATATTGCATATTTATTTAGACGTTCAATTGATATTTATTGGTGTATATAGATTTTAGTAGTAGTATTCGCTCGTAATGGAAATGTCTATATGAAATTCGCGCGTGTGGACATTTATTTATTTTTTTTACTAAAATTTACTTACTACAAATTTATGAACAGCTTGAAGCTAAAAAACAAATTTATGTGAATTAAGAAAAAAATTGAGGTAATAAATTTAAAAAATATAACGGAAACATTTTAATTACTTTTTAGACACTTACATTTTACATTTCCCTGCACATAGCAGGGTGGGCAGAGGAAACCTGGAAACTAGTGTATACACTTCGTTCCTCACTTAAGTTTCCTTCCTCCCGTTCCTCGCTTTTTCTAATTTCAAGCATTATAATGATTAGGCGTTTAGGCGGAAATTGGAAAAAAATAAAGAGAATTTTATAGGTTTAGATACATAGCTTATATTTATTAACTAAATTTTTAAATTTAAATGTTTTAGCGCATAGCAAGTAGAATCCACTCGAATTTGGGATACAACGTGTAAAAATGACGGCAGCGTATCAAAGCACGAAAATGTAAACAATTTCTCCATAGCGAAAATTGTACTCACAATATTTATATTATGCAATCTACTGTACCTCCATGGCCTCGTCGACGCCAGTCGTGGCGCAGGGCCAATAGCGTGCGAATGTAAATGCGACGAGTTATAGGTTCGATTCCCATTAATTTTTTAAAGAATTAAAATTATTTTAAGAATTAAAATTATTTTCTTAAAACTAAGTTCCCAGGTTCTCTACAGGCTATCAGATGTAAAATAATATAATTGATCAATATTGTTTCACTCGTTTTCCACCATATTTCTTTTTTCTTGTGACTTGAGAGCGACAGTAAAAAAATCTCGTAAACGTTCTTTTTTTACGGCAATTCTGTACTACGAAGCGCCATCACGTAAGACATTTCTCAGCTGTTTAGAGTACTGAGTACTTAGAGTAACCTTTTTAGAAGTGATATATACATACATATTCATTTTTTACGGGCCAGTCGTGGCGTATGTGACAAAAGTGTAAACGTAACAGGTTCGATTCCCGTTCGGGAAAATGTATATTTAATATTTTCGTAGCATAGAGTTCCTCCATTCAACACAATTCATCCAGAACTCGGTGGCTAGGTACCTTTTGCCTACTTGGCTATATGCGGGAATCAGCGTGAACGTCCAATATCCGTGAAAAAAAACTCTAATTTAAAGGACAAGATTTATTAGTAGATAATTTTTTTTTCATATGCCCTAGAAAAATACCGGTATATAACTTCTGATAGATCCATGTTCTGTAGAGATAGAGGCGTTGTCTTCTAAACTATATTAGCGCTTCGGCACTCGCTACGGGTCGTTGAGCTGCTTTGATGAAAGATTTGCTTCTTGAAAGCTTTTGTTAAATTTTTCTCAAAGTATTCCTTTTAAAGCAAATACGAAACGTCTCTTATAGCTGGGGTGTCTAAACTTGGTATTACTTTAAAAATTTGCGATGGTTTTAGGTTCGATTTGTAGGGCAAATATTTAATATTTTTTTCATCTTAGTAGATCAAAGTGTGGTGAGTTTTGTTACCCGATATGCAATATTAGTAATATATGTTAAAAATATAGAAAGAAAGTCAAGAAATATATAATATTTTAAAGTACAGCAGTAATTAATATCTTTTACTTTTATTATATTTTTCTTTAACAATGAAAAGCTATTTTTTATCGAGACATACACATGAGTATGTGTCAGTGCAATCAAAAGCGAAATTTCGTAAGCTGTAACATATATAATTATTTTTTTATCACAGTTGGTGTATTTTTGAGAAGTTACCCAGTAAAAAATATTTGTTTTTTCTCATTTTTACAAGTAGAAAGAAAGTTTTATCTTTTTTCTTACTTTTGAAATTGACGAAGTTTTCAGAGGCATACCATTTTACCCATATTATAATTGGTGGTGGATGATTGGTGGTGGATGCGAATCTCTCTCTTGAAGAAATGAAATAATTATTTTTTGAGTACCGCCACTCAACTCCAGAATTAGGCGGAAAGTTGGGAGTGTCTTAACACTTGGGAGCTTAGTGTAAGTCTTTCTATTTTGCTATATATGGAATACAGCGTGAAATTGAAAAAAAAACATTTAAAGTATTTTATCTTTTATAGAATTTCATGCTATTTCATTAACGTAACATATAATTAATAATTTTAAGTAAACATTTCCTACTAAAACACCGCTACTACTAAAAGCACACATTTTGCACATCCCAAACGTACTTTAAATAAGGGACTACTTTGTTCCAGGTGTCCGTCCCGAGCTAAAAGAGTACTGAATTATTCATAGGCATATTTAACCGGATCCCGAGCGCCCGTGCACACTACATTACTACGGTTTTTGAACACATCAATGAGGGCTAGTACTATGAAATCTGATTTCCAGATACCAAAAGGCTAATTGTATATATAATAAAAGTGAAAATATTAAATATAAACTTGTTTTACATATATGTATGTATTTGAATATTTACATAAGAAATTCAAATTAACAAGCAACAGTTTTTATACTATTTAACGAGGTGTTTTCAATCGCCTAAATTGAAAAGGCATTATAGACCTTGAAATTGCAATTTCTAAAAGAGCTCAATTAAAGATAATTTCGGCTTGGAATCGGCGCCATGAATGAATTCTATAGGAATCGATGGTGGAAAATCGACAATAGATAACGAAGGCTACACGGTGAAAAGAAGAAAACCCATATTATAATTGAAGCGAACCATTCCGTTTGTTGTACCAGTAATTTGACTTAATGTAAATTTGATGTCTCTAGTGTACAAGCTTTGATTAATAATAGAATAATTATTGTGAGTGAAAATAATAGTGTTATTGTTATAATAATAATAATAATCGATAGTGAAAATAATAGTGTTATAGTTATAATAATAATGTGAATTCGGGTTTAAGTAGAACAATGAGGTGTGACAGGACAACGATGTTAGTGGTTTGAACTTTGTACTAGCTGTGATATACGCTGGTCTCGTCGAGGGCACCGGAGAGTGGAGTGAAGATGCTGAGGATTTGGGTAAGTTTTTATATTTATATAGATTATTCCCTTTAAACTTTATTTATATTTATATAGTCTTAGATAAATTAAAATTGTTTATGTTATTTTAAAATTACTTTTGACTTTCTTAATATATAAATAATAGAATGTTTTTAATGTGTCTATATCCATTTTGTCGTCTAACATGGTTATTTACAATACAATATTTTTTTTAACTACTAAAATTATTAATCGGAATAAAACTTATTATACAAAATTTTCAACAACAAGGCAAAACAAAAAATAAAGAAAAACAACATCAAAACGAAAGAATATTTTAAAATGAAATTCCACATTTTCAAAAGTTTATACGACTATAAAAATTTACATTCGCCTCTAAGATTTCCAACGAGCTTTTACATAGCAGTTAAGGTAACGTCAGGTGGAAGCGATGTGATGGGATCGCGTGACACTATTAGGTAAGACTTTCTATTACGTGTTTGTTGGAAGTATAGAACCTAGTACGGAAGTAAACAAGGTGAATGCATCCCTGACGCTGTCAATAATGAGGCAAAGAAATATTAAAATAATTTATTTTATATGATTACATCAATAAAGTCGTACTGTGGTAAACATGGTGGTTGTGGTTTTGATTCCCGTTCGAACCTGAATTATTATTTTTTAATATTTTCAGTTTGGTAACAAGGCAATTTGCGGCGTTGAACCCTGCCACTCAACACAAGATATCTTGTAAATTCGGCGAAAGATTTCTTTTTCAATAGATTTTTCGTTGTAATAACCCGACTGGAAAACAATAATATCAAAATATTTTATTTGCTCCAGGAGAAATAGAAACTACAATTATTATAAGATACTTACTGTGCAGCTTACGTCATATTACAATATACGAGTATATGACATCACTAGGTTCTTCTATAGTTTACTGTATAAAATAAGGAATCTAGACAAATTATTTTTTATAATAATATAATAGCAAAAAACAATAGTATTGTTTATGTTCAAGACTGTATTCATAACATTACAACTCCCAAAACATTTCATCATTCAACAAATTTAATTCGTCCTCTCTATTTCACGAGATGACAAAACGAAGTTAAATTGTAGCAACATAATAGACGGAAAAAGCAATATTCTGATTCCAAAGTTTGCCGCAAGTAGAAAATTGGACGTCATTAAAATTGGTAATTTGAAAAGCAGGACATCCAAGTTTCATGTTTTACCAAATAGCAACAACAGTCCTCTGTTGAACAACAATTTACATTTTTAGCTACTATCGGTTTCCAACGACAAAACTTTGCATTCTTGTTTTAAAAGAGAGCAATCTTTGATCGGCCCGTCTCCTACTTCCCAGAGTGAGGGGTGTGGAGTTTCCGTTCAGGATGCACTTGGCGTCATGCCAATTTCTTGTCTTTCTGTTACGACATTTTTAAGTGACGATATCGATTTTAATGTTATTATAAGTTAAATGTGACGTTTTGAAGTCATTGAATTAATAGTATTGCTGTTGTTTTTAGTAATGGATCTAATGATAAAGATAATAATAATCAGAGACTTTAGTTATCATTTGTAGTTAAACATTAAATTGAGGCCAGTCGTGGTGTGGCGACTATTATCGCGATAGATTGTGGGTTCGAGTCCTTTCCTAGCTCTTGTAATTAGGGGAAAAGACTGTAAACATGTCAGTCGTGAGTTACATTTCTATTTAGGGAATTATTTTCATTTACTCGCTCTGGTCTTGACACAAGGTTCTTTCTGTCTTTCTACCGAGCTATATGCGGAATATAGATAAAGCCATTTTATTATAAATTTTATGCATTTTATGTAAGATTAAATATTGTCAGATTTACAACGTACATATAAGCATCTATTATAATAATATTTTATGTAAAATAGAATCCCATCAAAAACATAAATGTAAAATGAAAGCCAAGTTTTGTAATAAAACGTATCCTTTCAGCGATAAAAGAAGTGAGATGTAAATGTATGCCAAGTTCAATGGTCAGTCCTGAAATTTATTTTTAACAATATAAAATATTTTATAACAACTGAAAATGCCCATTCTTCTTACAACTTGGAGACTTTATTTATGTGTAATATCTGACTTGGCTAGTTTTCATA
>HE668037.1:14294-39419 GCA_000313835.2 Heliconius melpomene melpomene | reverse complement strand
AATACATATTCGTCCAGCTAATTAATATACTTTTCATTCACAATCTCACAAAAATCACTAGATATTATAATAAATAATAAAATTTCCATTCCACAATAAACAAATATCCACGTCGACCATAGACAAGAAGTGCAAAGGGAACAAAGAGGCTTCGCAGGAGCGCGGACCGGTTGTAGCTCGTGTCATGTTTATGCTTGCCAATGACATGTTAATAAACGCGCACCGCCACGCCCCGTCTGCGCTCGTACTTTATGTCCTTATATGGTAAAGATTGTGAAGTTTAGGGAGTTTTGGAATAATAGAGTTGTTTTGTTTTTTGTTTTTTTTTGTTAGCTTGTGTGATTTATGGTGAAGAGTTTAGTGATAAATCTCTCCGTTTTTCAATTTTTGTTTAGTAGAGATATTTAACAGCGTTTGTCATCATCGTATTGTTTGACATGACCGTATATAAAAAAAAATTAAGGTAAAGCAATCTTACAAATAAAATTTGAATCTACAACTATTTATTAAGACTCGTACAACCAGAGTGAAGATAGCTACAGTATAAGACAGTAATTTAAGGGGAAATTTTCTCCACAATAAGAGAACTGAGACAGGAGACTTCTTGAGAATATAGTTATATATTAAATATCAATATCACTCTATCATGGAGTGTTCACGATATATACATTTTCATAATAGCTGCGTCTCTATTTCGGCGGCCATTGTGTTGGAAACAGTGACAAACAAATTGTTCACCATTACCGACTGTCAGAGGTGTCACACTAAATTAATATGGGAACTTGGCCGATCGACATTCGGAAGAATAGTGTAGGGAAACCATGATGGAATTGAGATTTTCTTTTTAAATCGTTATTGTCAATAATTTTATGAGGTCTTCGTGGCGTTGTACAAGGTTGTGACGGTAAACGTGATTGGTTGTGGGTTTGATCGCTATTTGGGGGAATTAATCATTATTTATTAATAAATATTAATCATTTCTTGTCTCTGGAACGAAAGCACAACGTTCTAAGTAATTATCTTTGTGTAAAAATCTCCCTATAGATATGCTAGCAACATTACAGAATTTCGACGTAGTTCCATGAGGACGTATGACGTAGTTTGTAAGAGCGTCCGTTCAATTTTTCTTAATAAGTATTGATAATATATATGTTACAAAATGTTTAATTCCTAAATCCAAGTTAAGATTAGTTTTAATTACTGCAGTTGTTACTTACATGTAAATTGCTACTGTAGCTATTATTAGTATTGGACTACATTTTATAGGTCACTTTACGCAAATCGCTCTAGCCATAAATTATATATTTACGTTGTCAAACTTGCAAGGCGCCTTTAATTTAATATTATAGTATAGAGTTTTTTTTAATATAAGGTTCAATATATATAATATTTTAAAAATTAATGATAAGGGCAATTTTTTTTTTCAGCTTCACGCTGTATCCTGCTTGTTGCAGGGTAGGCAGGAACAGTGGTGTTGATTTCCCGTTCACGTTCCCCACTTACCGCTGGATTCTGGAGGCATGGCGTGATGAGTGACGTGCCTCGAACTCACGACCTTTCACGCTTGCAGAATTACGCTTGTGTCCCTGCGCCAGGACTGGCCCTTACTTGTGGCCTTAATGTTTGAAATGAAGAAAAATCTCCCCCTTTGACTTTCGGATAGTGTGTATTTAAATAAGCTAGGACAAAATCTGTACGTATAATAAAATGAAACTTGTCGGGCGAAATAAAATTTGTACCACAGTGATTGCATTTTTACGATGTTGAGCTTTTGCTGCACCGCCGTCGGTATAACAGAAAATGAAAAAACTAAAAGTAACAAAAAACAAAACAGAAACGTTTTTATTATGAAAATATTGTTATTTTTATTGTCAAAAGTTACTTTAGATTAGTTATGGAGTCGATTCCTACGCTCATTCCTATTTTAAAACTAAGTATTTTAATTTTAGCCGCCTGATAAGATAAAAGACCGTCGTATTTTAGTAGGTTTCGTCATACAGAAACCTATTCTCAAAAATACATGGAAACCTGAAGGAACTGTCTTAATGCTATTTGTCCAGACATTTACCTACTTACCTATTTATGCTGACATACATATCTGGTCACAATGTTTATATTCTCTTATTAAAATCCTGTTAAAATGTCTCCTAAAACAAGGAAAATATCCTTAAACGTTAGTAATTTTGCATACCCTAACCATTATTGTGAGTGAACGAACGAATGAGCGAATATTCTCACGAACGGCTCATCTTTGATTAGAGTATAATAACTCGTTCGCGTGAATGAAATTGATTCGACGGCTGTTTTGACTCTTTAGTATAAACTGCGCTATACGAGACACTGATGACATCTTTTATAGTATAATTGGTATATGAAAATACGTTATGAGATCTTTAAGGCTGTATTTTATAAAGAAATATGTTAATAGTAGTGTTTATTGTGACTTAATAATGATATTAAGAATTTACTTTCTAAATTTTGTTTTTTTTTAATTTAAAAAAGTATTTATGAGAGCTGTGAAAGATATACTCGTGCTGGAATTAGGGAGAAATTAAAGGTTTAGTATTATACATTAGAATTATTTTTTTTAGCTTCCAACAGAGAAAAGCCGAAAATTTTGTGATTAGACACTCCGTTACCATTAAGACACTTCTGTTTTCCACGTTGATACGGAACCCAACACCGCGCATTGCCTCGACGACAAAGCGAAGACATGAGTATATTAAACATTTCTTTAGGATTGGTTATTGTAATATATACCTGTATTTGTTTTAAGTATATTAAATTTCACATTGACACCATAAGATTTCTCTATCAATCTCTTACGTAGAAAAAATTTTTAAATATAACTTTAACCAGTACGTCGTTACATATAAAAGTGTCATCTACTTTAAATTATATCCCCTTTTTCATAAAAAAACTTATCCGTTGGTCATAAAATGAAGTAATTAAGAAATGGTATCATTAGAGTTTTGTGAGGAAATGGCTCAATCTTCATGCAGGTGAGCGCTGGTGTGTAATTACTCGCGGCGTCAAGTGGTTAAAAATGCATTAGTAGGGCTCTGAGGTGCTGAGAATTGTTTTTCTTTTGCTCTCACCCAATATAGTTTCAAAAAGGCCTGGCCAGGCTGTGGTTTGTTTTTAAGAAAATGTAGAAAAAAATAGCTTAAAAGGTGAACGGGACGAGGGAACCTAGTGTTAAGGCAATCCATTCTCACTTTTCGAAGTATTATCGAGGCATTGTGTGTGGAATGGCGGAATTTCATCGAGAATCAGGAAATGGAAATGGAATATTTTTATCTCCCGAATGAGAATTTGCAATCATCTAGTTTACTGTTAGCATAACAGTGCCGCCGCGCCATTAAATAAAGAATTGTTTCTTGTTTTGTTGAGGCCGTTAAAGAAAACACTTTAATTCTTTAAAATTCAATTTTCTTTCCTTTCATCCTAATACCTACCACCCGCGGGTAGTTATTTCACTTTAATAATAGTAATATATTATATAAAGAGTATTATATATTCGCACAAAACTAAAAACAACAACACAAAACGTAACCACATTCGAATTCACAATTCGTAATAATATTTAATTCTTTCAATTCCATTTCCTTTCACAAATACAATTCCAAACAATTGGATAATAAAATTAGAATAAAGCCATTGATTCGAATGCTAGCTCTAAATTTTCAGGAGCGGCCGCGGCCATCTTCCAAATTGCCGCCATAAACGCGATAATTGGTTAATCTCATTGGCTAGTAGCTAACTGAAACCGATTTTACTATTCATTTTAAATTGTTATATTCTTTTTATTTATTATCTGTACAGATTATAAAGTTGTAAATCAATTTTACGGTTATATAAGTATGGTGTAGATTGTAAGAATATGTTTTAGTTTCACATCTGAATTTGTGTTTATTATTGGCTACTATTGTGTATGGAGTTTGTGATAACTTTATTAATATCTCAAATTATTTAGTTTTCAATATGATTTTATTTTAAATACATCATTTTTAGCTGTGGTTCGATATTTATTCTCATGTTTTTGTTTGAAATATACTATTCAATAAGTCAATTATAAGCAGGTGTAAAAATAATAAATTATTAATTTTATTAATATAATTATTACTTAGGTAATTTTGGCGCAGTGGCACAAGCGTGTGACTGTAACGTGACGGTTGAGGGTTCGATCCTCACATGCACATGCAATCAACACGCAATGCCTCCAGAAATCGGAGGATATTGGGGAAGGAAGTGTCTTAACAGTTGGCTTCCTCTGCCTTCTCTGCTGTATGTGGAATACAAGGTGAAGCTCCTTTTTTAATTAGTCAATTATAAATAAACAGGTGTTCTTATACCAAAAAAATATTTAATATTAAAATAATTACTATTTAAACACAACACTTCACATCATACTTAATAATATAACTGTTAGAGAAAACGTTAACAAAGCCACGTCCCGTATTTATAAACACGGCAAACACGCCAAACACGCCTCATTCTATTCTACGGGTTAATTGAGCTATATAATTTGACACCTCGCCAGTGAATAGCCAATTATTAATATGGGCCCTTGATTAATTGTGATATCAGCATTTAATTTTCGTGTTAACACTCGCCGGCCGCCATTGTCCGCGCCGCTTTTGTGCGCCGTGACGTTTCAATTTTGAATAAATTAAATTTCGAACGCTTCATTTTTTTCTGAACCTTTCCGCTTTATATTGCTTGGAATGAGTCTCTCCTGCCAGTGTTAATTTATTACCGTTGTAACTGAGAATAGATTTTTTGTTTTTTTTATTATTTTTTATTTTCATTATTCACCTTGAGGTTTGGAGATTAATAAAACTTAAATAAATATTGCAATAACGTTTAGTTGAATTGATATTTTTTTTCGTTTAATAATTTTTGTTAATAACTATAATTATTAATAACTATTATCTTAAATAATCCAAGGTTGTTTAATTAAAATATTTTAATCTAATAATGTATCAAGTTAAATACTTATTTTTATAGATAATTGAATAATTTAAATAGTCAAGGCTAATAATAAATAATTCGTAGAGTAGAAAATTAGATAGGTATGCTAGCCATATTTAGTATATAAAACTAAAATAAGCTCTCATGCCAGTCGTGGCGCAGAGGCTAAAGTGTATGATTGTTATTGTGTCTGGTTGTGGGTTCGATACTCACTCGGGAAAATGAAATATTTAATAGTTTAATTTCTTCGCATCTGGTATCGGTTGAGTTCGCCACTCAATACGGAATGCCACGGAAATTCCACGGGGAAGCGTAGTGTCTTAACACTAGGTTTTCTCTACCTGCCCTGCTTAGTGCGAAATACAGAGTGGAGCTTGAAAAAAAAATTAATAAGCTCTCTTAAAGTGAAATCGTTATAACACAAAAACTAAATTAAGAAAATCAAAGTGTTTTGCTCTCGTATTACTATTTTTAATAGTACAAAGACAACTTTACAACCAGTATTAAAATTTAAATTGAAAAAGGCGTGAGGAAAGAATTTAACGTTGATAGAGACATAAAAACGTTTAAATGTTAACGCGAGAAAGTGTTGGCCGAACAAGAAAAAGAAGTAAATTTTAATAACAACTAATACTTTATTAAGCATACGTATTTTAATCTACACAAATGTCTTTAATTCAGTTGATGTTTTTAATTTTATTTGTTGATTAGTGATGTCATTTTTATAGTGATTTTTATCGATATAAAAAAATATTTCTAAATGTATTGATAATTTGTATTTTTATAGTATTAAATATTGGCTTAAACATAGCCACGACATACTCTAAAAGTTTAACTTTCAGAAAAGAAAATCAATTAAGAAAAATAGAATAAGAATTTGGCAACTAAAACGCTCAAAATCAATACGACCTTAATTAATTAAAGCTCGTAGCTCTAATAAAATTAAGTGTAAAAAATGTTTGCCTCTCTACATACCTTTAACGTTTTTTTCAGCTTCGCGCTTTATCCCGCATGTAGCAGGGTAGACAGAAAGAGTGTTATGACACTTCGCTCTCCACTTTTCGCTACATTCTGGAGGCATTGCATGCAGAGTGACGGAACTCAACGCCACACCCCGACACCAAAGCGACTGGCCTAAAATGTATAAAAAATAAAATATCGATACTAAAACCGTTGATACCATCACTAAATTCACTCGCATCGTTTGGACAGTCCGGCAATACAAGTGATTATTTATGGCCGATATATTTTTGGGATTAGTGTGGAAATTATTTCACTTCGGTAACGAATTAAGGCGAGGTGAGTCTGACAGGGTATTAATTTTATTTCTTTAACAATAAAAGCTACCGTTTTCGGCATCGCGCTCTAAAATCTTGATCTTGGTATGTCTCATAAAAAAAGCTTCCATTAAAAACTTATTATTGAATTAAGTTCGTTATACAAATTAAGTTTAATTGAAAATCATTGCGAAAAAAAAATAATCGATAATATTCTTACAATCCAGAGAACGTTACTTTTTGACATTTACAAATATGTATACGTACGTACGTACGTTCTTTTACCAGTTTTGTATAAATACTCATTTGTGATTTTTAATATAATTTAATGCATAATTTATTCTGTTAACTCGCTAACGAGATAATAAGGTCATTTATTAAATATTTATTGATTAATATTTTAAATGACTATAAATTTTAATGTCGGATAGTTTTCATGGCAGTTTTGCGTGTTAACGTATCGTTTATTTTGGTTACGAAAATTAACTTTTTGCTCAGATTGTGAAATCACAAATTAACAGCAAATTGATATAATCAAACTGTTTTTGTGTTTTAAGGGGAAGATTTATTTATAAAAAAATATTTATAATTTATAAATATTTATAATTAAAAAAGTAAGTAAATGTTTTTCTATTTTAGTTTTATTAAAATTAGATATGGAAGCAATTTCTGGAGTTATTTTCTTTGTATTTTTAATGGCACATTATATTGACGTCAACATCTTTAGTTCCAAAAGAATAAAATAATTATAACATAATTTCATAGGTTTTCATAAATGTAGCTTTTATAGTAATTGTATATCTATAGAACTTCTCCTTAAACAGACCATCATTTGATATTATTTAAATTTTTCAATTAAGTCATAGAATTTTAATTGATTTGTAAATATACGTGTGTGAACCGGCGAATAGTTTACACGTTTTTAAGATTTATATTCATGTTTAGGTTTAATCGTGCATTTAAATGAGAAAATTACAATTAATTCATTTAATACCCGTCTAGTCACAACCACTCGTGGTGCAGAGGTGTAAACGTGAGACTGTAAGCGCGTTGTGGGTTCGATTCCCATTCGAAGAAAATAAAATATTTAATTTCTTTTTCATATCCTGGCTCCGGTAAAGAGTCAATGCGCCACATAAAGTATAAGGATATTATAAGAAAATTAAAATTACAATAATATTGGATTTCGATATATGTATGTAATAAGAAATGCAAGGGTATGATTCGGTACGATTTACCGTAGCATTTGGAGCTTCGTTATCTCTGGCTACTACGAGTATATAAGAGATGTAGCGTGAATTAAAAAATATATAGGAAATAGAAGATAGTGATTCGCCACTAAGCTTTTAAAATATATTTAATTTAATTTTTTTTGCAATATTTTAAAGATGATAATGATTTACGGTAAGCGTTACTGTTAAAAACTATTTCTTGTAGAACTGGAAATTTGATAAGGCAAATATTACCCAGCTTATAAAGTTTATTTCTTGACCTGTAAAGTTTACTTAAAATTTGTGGGTAATTATTATTTTTATTATATTTATTTTGCGTTTATAAATTGTATTTTAAAGCATGTAGTGTTTTAGATCAGCCTATGGCCGCCTGAACGTTGGTAGGCCTATCTCATAGAGCGTTTCACTATTGCGTAATTCACATCCATCCGCCGCTAGTTATTTATTTTCATACTTTTCAAAAATTTTAATTTAATTATTATTAATTAAATATAACGAATAAAATATTTAGATATATATAGTCAAAATTCCAAGCTTTCTCCTCATTTTTAAAATGCTACGATATCATACATTAAGAAATAAAATAAATTTCAAGAATAACATATTTATATGACAGAGGTATTTTAACACATATTTAAAATAGAATATAAAGAAAATTAGAATTAAATTATTATTTTCATAACTGAGGTCTTATTTATTCATAATCTTTTTCTCAATTTGTCCAACTGTCATAGTGTCACGACAATATTTATTTATTCATAACTTGAGGGCCGTTATAGTCTAAGATCTAGCTGTGATTTATGGAATCAAGTAAATATTGTAAGAGATATTAAAGGTATTGAAAAAAGAGTTGATTCATTTTAGCTAACTGGAAAATGAAAAGAAAAATTATAACATTGAATAATCAAACACATAATATGTATTCATAATGATACGGGCTGACATAATATAATATTATAAAAATATTGGAATAAAATGCGTCGAAAATTGGGCGGAAAGTGAAGAAAAGAAAAAAGAAGAAGAAAGTATCTTTAAGTAAGGCTTTGCCTAACCTAAATAAATTTTCAAAATATCTGACTTCCAATATAAACAATTCTCATAATAAACGCAATGGATTTAATGTTGGCGCTTGTTTTTTTATGCTAATTGACGATTAAAATTAATAAGACCGATGATTCCTGAAGTGACATCTCTGAAGAGATAGAGAAGATGCAAGTCTCGTCAAATAAGCAAATTGTACAAATTAAACATTAAAATGATGAATGATGAATTAAATATTAAAATGAATTTAACTAGCAGCCAGTCCTCAGTCTATTCTCAAATCAACTAAAAACTACAACGATCTGTCGAAAAGGGTATTAATTAATCGATTTCAACGATATAATGTCGTTACGAATTTTAACACGTTCGTTCAGTAATGAGATTTAACGTCCGTCGATATGTCTTCGTTAGCGCAGAACCACGCTTGGAAAATTAAAATATTCTTTACCTTTGGGCTTGATTAAGCAATATAAAATCATAATAATATTATATTTCTAAACGATATTAGAGACACATCGAGATTTGGGCAAAATATTGTGTAATAAAAATATTTTTGTAGTTATTTTATTCCTTTAAAAAAAAGAATATATTAACAATATAAAAAGCTTTTAATATAATATGGATACAAATTATATGGATTGGACTGAGAAAGGTTTTCCCTTTTTTATTAAATTAGCTTCCCACTGTAACCATCACATAGCAGAATCCTAGTGTTAAATCACTAAGTTCCGCATTTCCCACCGAATTCTGGAGGCTTTGCTTATTGAGTGGCGGAATACAACGCCGTTTAGTAAATTCTGTAAAGAGTATAATTTATACGATTTTCAATACGTATAAATAGTAGTATCTTTAGTAATAACTAATTTGAACTGAACTTAAACTTATTTCTGTAAAGCTATATAAAATAAACTCTAAGAAAATTAAACTAAACTAAAATTGAAGTAGACATTCGAAGTCGATTTATATAAAGAGGTAAAATTTATACGATTCGCAATAACTAAATACAAAGTAGTGATTGTTTTTAATCGTATCAGGCAAGGTGCAGTGGAAGCATAAATTATATTAAATATCGTGTAAATTGAACATATAGCTATGATTTATCACCCGACTTGGGCCGCAATTACTTCCACAATCACTTTGTTCGCTGCATTTATATTGGGAATGATATATTAATAAGACATAGCCCCGATTGTTATTTATTTAAATTTGAAGGTGTTCGAGGTTCGAGCTGTTAATATGGGTTTAAAATATGTTGATTTCGATTAGCTTTCATATGTTATGTAGAATTTCTTATTACTTTTGCTCTGGAGAGGTAGTATTCATTATACAGAATTTCTTATTACTTTTGTTCTATAGAGGTAGTATGCACTACTTAATAATATACCCTAGGTATATTATTTAGTATAAATAAATATCTTATGTTACTTTGGTATATTTTTATATATAAATATAATAATATAAATAGATAATAAATAAATTGTTTTTCATTTTATTGCGTATATATTATATTGATGTTTTTATTAGCTATACACGTAACTTACAAAAAAGCAAACCCACGTCCACGAAGGATTCTATTATAAAAAATAGGTTGTCACATTTCTAATTATAGTGTAATAAATTATAGTATTAAGTGTCGTAAATAAAAATTCTTAGAATGTTAATTTAATTTAATATTCATGGCCACATATTAATAAATTAAAACAACAAACAAAGTAAGAGGCCAGTCGTAGAGCAGAGGCACAAGAATAACTGACAACGCGAATGGTTGTGGGTTCGATCCCCACTCTGAAAAATGAAATATTTATTCAAATGTATATTACCATTTCTTGGCTCTGGTGGTGGTGGAAGACTAAGCACGGCAATCACGCAATGCCTCCAGGATTCGTCAGAACTAAGTGTGTTAACACTAGGTTCCCTTAGCCGTGTGCGTGATACAGCGTGAAGCTGATTATTAATAAATTCCATTTTTTTTTAGAATCCAAAGGAACAATCGCTAAAAGTGTTTATTTTATTATTTGTATAAGTAGGTACGTGATAAATTGTTCTTGTAAAGGCATAGATAGATTCGTATTATCAATTCGGTGTCGAACAACCGTCCACTTATACCTCATAAATCTTGCCTTCTGTCCTCTAATCTTTATATGAATAGTTTAAAAATTAACATTCGTCAATGTTATATAAATTAATATGTGGGATTAATTCTATTTCTACAATATTTTGCAACTTTTACTTTAAAAATGCGGACATTAGTACCGACAATATTTCGTTTTTATTAGAAAACAATTTAAGACCATATGTGATGCACTAGTGTGGGACCGTAAGCCCGACAGGTTATGGGTTCGATTCCTATTCGAGGAAAAGAAATATGTATTTAATATTTTCTTTCTTAAAGCCGCCACTTAGCACACGATCCCTCCAGAATTCGGCAGAAAATGGGGAACGGAGTGTCTTAACACTAGCTTTCCCATGCATAGTCTGCTCTGTGCAGGATACAGCGTGACACAAAAAAAAAGAAACAATAATATTTATGAATGCCACGTAAATCCTGAACCAAGCAACAATAATTGCTTTCAGATATAACAGACGTCGAGTTATATGAGATCGAAGGAACGCGGCCTCTTTGCGGCGCGGTGGACGTTATTTACGGCCATTTTCACACAAATCGCATTGCAATGAGTTCTTTCTTCTTTATTTTCTTCTTTACTTTTCTTTGTTATTTATAAAGCTGTCAATTTGAAAGGCTTTTCGGGTTAAAGTGGAAAGGAGCGCAGATGTGGATCATAACTTAGGGTAAAAACGTACCCGACTGGTTCGACGCTCGGGCATTAAATTATTATGATTTATGTGTTTTAGTGAAGCGGACGAGTTCACCTCCTTAATTATATATGGGGTTTAACGAACAATGCCTGATGGTTGGGCTGTCTTCGTCTAGACTGGCGTAACTACTGTGACTTTTATACTGTCGATTGCCTTTTGTTCTATACATTTTCTTTTAATCTAAAATAATATAAGTAATATCATAAGAATAATTAATATAGATTTTTTTTTCAGGTTCACGCTTTATCACGGAAATAGTAGAGCAGGCAGAGAGAGCGTAGTGTTAATACACTAAGCTACCCACTTTCCTTCGAATTCTGGAGTCATTGTGTATTGAGTAGCGGAACACAACCCCGCGTTTTGCCTCGAAACGAATTTTAAAACTATATGGTAAATAAATAATACGTCGAATCTATTTTAAAGTAAAACATCGCGATGAAGACATCAAATTGAAAATCATCAACGAGTTACCGCTCCATAATAAGTTGGCTTTTATTACTTTGATATATTGCCTGTACAAATCGTGATTGCGCTAGTGAAAATGTCGTTTCAACAAAACACTGTATTAAAAAAAATGAATAATGACTTCTTTGCCGACATCGTCATTATAGCGCGCGGTCGAAGCCTTGTACGGGCAGATTCCTATCTTACTTCACTTTAAACTCAACATGCTATTTACAACCTTATTCTATATAGCTGTAATGGCCATTTTTCGACAGATATAATCGTATGGGATACGTTAGAAATTGAATTTTAATGTCTCATATATACGATTTATTTTCAAATGTGTAGTTTTTAACGTAAAAGGTGGATTCTATTCGAAGTTTCCACGTGATTCTGGTGTAGCGAATCGGATTGACAGCTAAGAAGGTTATTATTATCACATTTTACTTAGAGTGCGTGTGTATGTATGTTTGTATGTATGTACGTACGTACATTTACATAAATGATGAGATGTAATTTCTAAAGGAAATTAGAATATCAATTATATGTATATGATTAACTATAAAATTCAGAGAAGAAATTACTTTTTCGAAAACATATAAACGTAGCTCGATGAGAACCTTAGCTTAGTTGGTCAAAGGATGGTTTCCAAGAGGCGCGGGTTCAAATCCTGCTTCAGTCTAATTTTTCATATGTTTTCTAAAGAAAGTATTTTTCGTACCTAAATGTGGAATAACATTTTAAAAAATAAGAAACTACTTGTCATACGTGCCCGGGCAGCCATTTTATTAAGAATTCATTTCCACAAAAGTAAACCACTATAAGTGCCATGGGTACAAAAAAGAACTTTCCATCCAAGCTAGAGTGTTTAAGCTTTCAACAAATAATATTTAAAATGATAAAACTGTAATAAATATTGTCCATATCTGTAACATAATGATGTAGTCATTAATGTCAATTATGCTGATGTTTCCTGAATGATTGACTTTCGTCGCCTTTTTAACGATCGCAAAAAGCACTTTAATGAGGTAAAATTTAATACAGAGACCTCGACAGGATGTTTCAGAGAAAATTGCAATAAAGTGGATTAAGCTGTTGACTACGCACTCGATATATTAATTTCTATTATCTATATTACATATACAGGGCATGGTAAACGCGATAGGTTGTGGATTCGATTACAATTCGAGGAAATGGAATATTTAATATTTCTATTTTCTACGCTCTGACGCCAAAGCAAAATTCGGTGGAAAATAGAAAAGTAGTCTTAACACTAGGTTCCCTTTACCTTCCATAATGTGTACGGGATTCAGCGGGAACTTAAAAATAAAATGAAACTTAATTTCAACTTTCTCACTCGCCACATCTATTCTAGATCTATACACTAAAAGACTGAGATCCCAGGGCCCCCAGCTTAGTAAACTATCAAGCTTTCATTTTAAATATATTATTTACGGACTATTTCGAGACCTCTCATAAGCACCCAGACCAGTCCGACGGCTCCATCATCTTCCCAGACAGAGATATACCGTTCTTTGGCGCTACCTCTGAAAGGGCCCCACTTTCAAGTTTATGAGTAGGCATACTGTCTTAACTACATATTAGACTAATAATCAAAATTTCAGCTTTGCTAAAATAACGTAGGTCTGGCGGCTCTGGGATCTTCGGCTATAATAGAACTAAGCGAATGTTAAATTACAATGATATAATAACCAATGCTTTGGTTACTTCAATAACTCTCCAAGATGCTATTCTACATAAAAACTAAAAGCCTTTAACCTACATTGTATTCGAACCGCAACAAATAATAAGTTCCGACGGAACCTGAGTTACGACGTTTCGAGAATACCACTTCGAAATAACGTTTAAAATATTAATATTTACTGCAAAATGAACCCTATTACTGTAAGCATAGAGATATATGTTTTTTTTCTATGCTTTCTATAATAATAATAAGAATATGGTATGGAAGCCCATCACTAGTGATGGCTCAATCAATGGGGTTTGTCGATGGTGTCGTCGGGAAAACAATTTACTTTACAATGTACTGTGAGTTCTGTTCTCATGGCTTTCATAGTTTATTACTTGTATGGTTTGTGGAAACATTAAAGTTTTAGTAGGTAGGTGCAGGTTGCTTTTTAATTTTATTGTTTAAGACATTGATGTTATCGATTGTTATTTCTTGGAGTTATATTTAATTAAATAGCTATAAAAAGGATTTAATTAAAATTTAAGGAGTCGTGGCGCAGCGGCACTGCTGTAAACACGATCGTTGTGGGTTCGATTCCCACTCGAGGCAATTAATTAAGTTGCATTTCGCCGCACTAGGAACAAGATTAAGTTGAGTTATAATTTACAATATTTCACATAATATCGTTAAAATTGAACGGAAAAAGGGAGTCTAAGTGTTTTAACACTAGGTTCCCTCTGCGTACTGTGCCATATGTGGGATACAACGTGGACAATGGACAATGGTCGATATTCCGATATATATGATGATTGTGGATTCGAACGCCAGTCGACTCTTTTATTTACCCTGATTTATTTATACAGCTTTCACAACGGGCAGAAAGTGAAAACAATAAGAACGGAGTGATCTATCACTAGGCATACTCTATGAGAAGTCAGGTAACTATATATTATAATATGTTGCTTGAGTTAACAGCCTAGTTTCATATTGATAATAATTAAAAAGGACCGGAAGCCACCGTTGTAATAAAATTGTTAACTGCTACAAACAGAAATAAAATTAATTAAAATATATCATATTTGATATTTTATTATAAATTTTATAATTAATTAAACATTTTTTTATGTGTTATTAAATTATGTTGAGTTGAGGACGTCAGGGCACAGGGGGGCAGAAGCTTGTGAATGTAAACGCGATGTGTGGATTGGTGTAACTGGGTTTTATTTTCATTTCTTCGCTCTGGTACCAAGGCGCGTTGAGTTCCACTCAACTCTCAACGCCTCCAGAATTTGGAGGACAATGGGGAACGGATAGGTTCCCTCTGCCTATCCTGTCCTGTCCTATTTACGTGAAGAAGAAAAACCAAATATTGATGATAACTTCCACCATACATAGATATGTATTCGAAATAATCATAATTAATATGTTAAAAAATATCTAAAATCAGTGTATAATATCATCAATGGTATCTTTCACGGCATTCCCTTCGCAGCGGGGCGCGCGCGCAGCGGGACGCCTCGTTATTAGCACCTCGCGTCTCAAAGCGCCGCCGTCCTGCCCTCCCCCCTCTTTTCCCTTTTCTCCCCCCCTTCCACACGCAATCTGTCAGTCTGTCAGGTTGAATTAGGTAAGTGAAATTATTTTAATTATGATCACAGATCGGGATGTCTTGATGCTCTCACGGTGTTATACGGGCTTAGTTTAAGCATTGATCGTAGTGCTTGATCTGAATGTAGTGGGTTCAAAGCGCGGCGTTGGGCTCTGGCAATCAACATGCAATGCCTCCAGAATACGGCGGAAAGTAGGAAGCGGAGTTTTTAACACTGGGCTCCCTCTGGAAGTTCTGTTACAAGCAGGATACGGCATCAAGCTCATAGTGCTTCTGTGAAGCTAGGATTTCATCTTTGATGCCATACGGTGTTTAAGTGGAGAGAATACAAAGCGAATTTCTCATTGGCATTGTTTTTCTAGTTCCAAGTCCCTCATAAAAATGATATATTATAAGCCTATAATGCTTGTTGTTATTTTTGTAAAGGAGATTAATTTAAACCCAAACATAGAAAAAAACAACATAGAATAAAGATGATAAAATTATCTGCCCTCTCGAGGTAACCCTTATCTCACTTTCCTCAAAAAACAAAACAAAACGCAAAAATAAAAAACAAAAAAATATTAGATTTTAGCGATTGTTCACAAGAAAATCTGTATATCACTAATCCTTTGATCTCGTTCATCCATTTCTAATCTAATATTATAACCATCATGTCTCTAGTCGTGCTCTGATTGGCCGGCGGTGCCCGCCCCTGGGGGGGGCGTGCGTGTGCGCAGCCAAAACAATGAGCAGACTTCATTTCACGCAATTAAACAACTAATGGAAGATTCGTGATAGTAATTGTGCTTATAATGAAAGTATTTGTGTTATGGAAGCTAAAAATTAACACCTATTTTAAGCTCACGAATTATGGAGATACGATTGCTGTTAATTTGATTTCAATACTTATTTAAATATTCATGAGATACAAATATTTTTCTTTTACTCTAACGCTGTATCTTGCTCGCAGCGGGGTAGGCAGAGGGAACCTAGTGTTAAGAACCACCATTCCCCATTATCCGCCGGATTGTGATTTCTTCCAGAATGGGATCGAACCCATAACCTGTCGCGTTTATAGTCATTCTATTGTCTCCTTGCGGTACGACTGGCCTTAACAAAATATATTAATTAGAAATTAATTGTATCGTTATATTTAAACATCAATAGTAATTAACTTAAATATTTTACTTATATCCATTCATAGATGATATACATAAAAATATATGTGAAAGTTTGAAATTGTATTTTTTTATTTTTTCATAGAAACATTGTATGTACAGTAATAATTGCTATAATCTATTATTCTTTAGTAGGTAAAATATTTATGGTATTATGAATATTATATGTAAAAGATGACACATGCGCACGCGCAGGTGCACGTTTGTTATAAATTGTAAATAATTTTAATAATAACATATTTAAAAACTCATCTTGAATTTTTCATTTGAAAAATTAATGTTTTATGACTTATGAATATTTGTAGTTATGTTCCGTATTTTTGCTTAATTTATGACATTTCGGGTTAACCAAAAGATATTGAACTTTGAATATATATTCGTGTGTGAATATTTAAAATTTAGGAATTTAGGCATTCGGAATTTATTAATATTTCTTTTATATTCAATTGAAGAAACGTAGAATGTAATATATTTTATACATAGTAGAAAACTGTAGTGCCTATAGCAGGACACGAACCCGCGCCTTATGTTCCAGCGCCTTGACCACGAAGCCATATGTTAAAAACGTATTACCTAGGAAAAATTATATAGCTTGTTACAACTTATTTATGTTCTTAACATCTCTGTGGGGAGATTTTTACAACTTTCCGTTCCGCTGCACATTCATATTATCTACTTGGCAGGAGAGAATATTTTAATTCTATATTTTTATATTTTTACCGTGGGATCCACACTAAGTAAAAAAAATATTTTTATGTTATAAAAGGATGATTTATTAATTTTACAATACTATTTAAGTATATAAAAATAATAAATAAAAAATATTTCTTAAAAAAACATTTTGACAGTCATCAAACCATCTACCCACAAATTAAACACCAATACCATCATTAACAACAATAATACAAGAACTATTCCAACCAACAATAAACAAAAAAACAACAAGTGAATATATAACATATATAATTGTCTGGTTTATATGTTTCCAATATAATTTAGCCGGCTAATAATGGAGTCATCACTCGTGACAGTTTCACACCTCGAGACGGAGGTTATTACGGGTTCTCTTTTATTTTTATTTTCATCTTCGCTCGCGATGTGGCTTTGTCGGCCGCGGGACGCGTAAAGGCATAATGGCTTTGAGAATTATATTTCAACTTTATATTTTTTTTATTGTAAATATTATAATATACTTGTTTGTATTTGTTGTATGTTTGTAATAATTATACTGTTATATTAGGTCTACTATATAAGGCTTTTTCGACAATATATTTTAATACACGTATATATACAATAAATAGGGTTTTTAGCGTCACGCTGTATCCTGCGCATTGTAGGGTAGGTAGAGAGCAATGGCAGCCTAGTGTTAAGACACTCCTTTCCCCATGATCCAGCGAATTCTGAAGGCATTACGTCTGAGTAGCAGAACACAGCGCCCTGCTTAGTATCGACACCAGAGAGAAGAAAATGGAAATTTTAAACAATTGATTCTCTCGAGTTGAGAATCGAACATACGACCGTTGCGATTAATAATTAATAATAATTATATATTTATTTATTATTATTTAAGATTGTAGTCTGCAAATGTACTTGACCGCCTGCCGCGCCCGAACGTCGTGAGGTGTTAACCAGACGCGAGATAACATACACTCGCGCTTAATAAATTGAACTCGAACGTTATTAAGATATTATCGCTGTGTAAAACGCCTGGAACTGACTAATTATTGAATTGGCATTGTGCTTTGAGACATTTTGCGTAATTTAATTTTGTTTGCCAGTCGTGGCGTAGAGCACGAGGTGTAATATAATATAATATAAGGTGTAATAATTTATTTAAATTTATATTTCCAATCAACACGGAATGCCCTCAGAATTCGGTGGAAAATGGGGTAGTGTCTTAACACTAGGTTTCCTCTGCCTACCCTTCTGTGTGCGGGATACAGCGTGAAGCTGATTTAATTCCCAATATAATTATGAAGAGCTCGTAGTGTCGCAGTGAAACGAGACGTTTGTGGATCGAATCTCAACAATGGGAAAGGATTATATTAAATTAATTTAACTTTTTTTACTCTAGTAGACCCAGTGTGGGGTTAGTTTCGACACTCGATCTCTCGAAATAACATCGGAAAGTGAGAAACGGAGTGTCTTAGCACCAGGTTCTAGTGTTTCTAACCTAACCTAAATTTCAAATTTTATAAAAATCGGTGCCGATTTAAATTTTTTCCCATACAAACTTTGAACCCCTATTTCACCCCTTTAGAATTAAAATTTTTCAAAATCGCTTCTTAGTGGATGTCCAGATTACGAAAGTAAACATCTGTCCAAATGTCCACGTTTCTACGCACAGCGGTTACGGCTGTGCGTGCGTCTTACCTCAGTCAGTGAGGACAAGTCCTTTTATATATAGATATTTGCCCTTTTCTTGTAAATAAAAATGTAATCTACTTATTGTATTTTTAAAAGTACACGAAGCTATAATAATGGATACGTAATTACCCTACCAAATAAGGTAAATATCAATTTTCGTAGAGGATTGTGGTGTGAAAAGATCAGATAGTTATTTATTTATTTAATTAAATATATAATATAAAAAGTCAGCTAATAAAAAGTATAGATATTATTTTCTTATTAACTTTTATGGAATATTTATTAAAGATTCCTTTTTAGGAAAGTTTATTTTGGTGTCATTTACTAAACAATTTATTTACTCACTTTATAATTATAATTTTGTTTATAATAATTAGTATCTATTCATTATAAGATGTTTAAAGTTGTTAATAGTTCTATTACATGATATGGCATACCCAATCATTTTTATTATGTTGTTTGTACTGCATTCAATATGTCCTAGGGTCTTGACTCTACCGCCAATGGAACTGTCGTGGTGCAGTGAGATGTAGACTGTGAATGATGGTTTTGGGTTCTATTACTCGGGTAAACATTTTATTTAAATTCATTTTTATTCCCATTTTGGTACATCGAGTGTGGCTTTGAGCTTAAATATCAACACTAAACAACATACACTATCAAAACAAACAAGCTCGCAAAAAGTGACGAACGGAGTGTTTTAACATTAGCTCCCCTTTTTGCGGGAAATAACCGCTAAAATCTTCCATCGAGTGGTTTTAGAATATGTTACCATTGCATTCAGACAAACATGAACCACCTGCACCATGATAACTTCAAAATATCCTCGTGAAAGAGTTAAAGTAGATTACAAAAAAAAAACAAAAAAAAAGAATAAAATTGTATTATATCCCACTTAACAAAGATTTACAGATTGTATTTTAAAAAGAGAGAGAGAGAGAGAGAGACGGCTAATCGATATGATTGTTAAATCAATAAAAGTGATGACCGGGGCTCACGAGCTATCACACCATTGTGTTGTCGACAAACGACCGCTTTGTTAGCTCGAGGTAAAAAGTCAGAGCTGCCAGTGTAGATTTTTTATATTTATATTTTTTTATTATATTCTGTTATAAATATGGAATATTTACTGGTAAAGTGCTTAAAGTTGTTAATTGACTCCATTGTATAAACAGCGTCTTGGATTCGATACTCACTCGTGGAAATGATTATATTTTAATTATTTTCAATTCTCCGCTCTGGAAGATAAAGTTTGGTGTTGAGTTCCACCATTCAACACATTTAACACATAATGCCTCGAAAATTGGATGGAAAATAGAAAATATAGGTTCCCTGTGTGTACCCAGCTCCTACTGTCAGTACCACCAGCAACTGTATAGTAACGTAAAAAAAATCAATAGAATTTCATCTAACTATTAAGCTCGATGAGCTTTCTTTTTAATGTTAACATAATGTATTTTAGAAATAAAAGATTAGATTACGAGATAGTATTAAAACAAAACGTTATCAAAATTAATAAACTGCTAAAAATTTTTAATTTTTTAAATTCATAAGAAAATATGGTATTGTTTTGGTACATATTTCTATTTTAACAAATCATAATTCATTAAAAAAGAATATAACCAGACGCGCGTGTAAAAGACATCAACGCGTTATACAGATATCAGACCTCTTCTTAATGCAAAGCTTTCTAAAATATAACATTAGTACTACTTAAGTAGTATTTGACTAAAACTTCAATGTTTGCGGTGTTAAGTCCCGCACTCAATCAATGACAATGCCTCAAGAATTCGACAGAAAGTGGGGAACGGAAGTATCTTAATAAGAAACGCAGTATTTCACGAGGATCCAAGGTTCCTTCTGCCAACCCTGCTATGTTCAGGACGAAATTGAAAAAAAAAGCATCTACATGGAAAATACAAGTTGCTTTACATTCAATAAAGGATACCTTAAAGGATTAAATACGAAAATAAAATACATACAGAAGTGGCTGTTTGTAAAACAAGTTCTATATCATAATGTTATCTTAACATACGTTCTTAAGTCTGGAGTATAATCCAACTGCCCATAATGTTACCGCATATAATCCGCAGAGCTTTAAAAATGTACAGGCGTGCCCGTAAATAAGTAGCCTTTTATAATATCACTAGGTTTGTGCTTTTGGTTTTGCTTGTGTGGTTTTAGGTTTTCCTATTTGTATCGTTCGGTACTTTAAGAGGCAAAGAGAACCTTTATAGCATCATTTCTTCGTCCGTCCGTCCAGCAGGGAAGAGGGAACCTAGTGTAAAGACACTCCATTGCGCATTCATCGCCGAATTCCAGAGGCATAGCGTGCTAAGTGGCAGAACTTAACGCCGCGCTTTTATTGCCCCGACACCAGAATGAGAAGAAAAAACAAATAAATATTTCATTTCGTCGAATGAAACTCGAACCCACAACGCCCCTGCGCCACTAGCTAGCCTCATATTTCTATATGACTGTACCTATGTCAAAAATCCAAGTTATTAGCAATAAATAAAATATTCAATTACTAGTTCAAGTTAATTAAGTTGTCGGTTGTTGTAAGGCTAATTTAATTATAATATCTGTCAGTCGCCTGGGCGCGACTTGCTCGACTGCTTGCGGGAGATATGAATAAGAGTTTAAATTGCAAATACCGTCTTATTTACACATTTTCATATTAAAATACTTATTAAAAACTGGATAAGCGCGAGTCGGCATTAATGGTGGCGAATGTAAATGGCCATATCTTTTTTGAAGTAAATGTAGAAATATATTGTTTTCAGGAAATCGAGAGACACTAGATCTAAGTATATGGTTTGAAGTTCAACTCAATATCTCCAAGCGTTCCTGAGAAAAAGCCTCTAACCAGACAGACAAACACACAGACGGACGGACGGACAATAAAGTGATCTTATTAGGGTTCTCTTTTTCCTTAAAAGGCACGTAACCTTATAAATGAATATTTTTTAGCGTCACGCGCACATAACACGGTAGACAGAGGGAAACTAGTGTTAAGTCACTCCATTCCTCATTTCCCGCCAAATTCTTGATGCTGAAAATGAATAATTACAGCTGAAATTGTAATGTTATATTAATTTAATCAGTGTTGCATCTTCAAAACAGTGTATTTATTCATACTCATCTAATTAACTATATAAACACTACCATTAATAACTGACTGACAGACAGACAATGTACTCGTACATTCGAAACTACGCAGCGTAAAAAGGTGAAATTTTGTATGTAGATATCTCGGGTGTGCTAAGAGTAAATTTACCATTATTTAAACAAAAAACACTGCGTTCCTATTAAGACAATTCCGTTCTCCACTTTTCGCTTATTTCTGGAGATATTGCGTAATGACTGGCGGAATTCAACGCCGCGTTTTGCGTAATTACTACAACGAGAAAAACAAAATATATAAATCATTTCCTTGAGTGGAAATCTACGGAAAGTGGGCATCGGAGTGTCTTAACACTACGTTCCCTCTGCCTACCCTGCTACAAACGGGATACTGTACGAAGCCGATAACAAATATTACAACTTCACAAAACAGGAAAGCATATATTTCTTTCAATATCGCAATAAACATTAACCTTACAAGAGAAA
This sequence comes from Heliconius melpomene melpomene, assembly GCA_000313835.2. Taxonomy (NCBI): domain Eukaryota; kingdom Metazoa; phylum Arthropoda; class Insecta; order Lepidoptera; family Nymphalidae; genus Heliconius; species Heliconius melpomene. Next base: position 17,196 of record HE668037.1, on the reverse strand, counting down.
GTTAAGAAGCCATAAGAGCCGCAATCACGCACGGATCGACACAGAGATGCCGAATGATAATTACTACCCATTTCTGGCACTCGAACCTGCGAATTGAGAAATATTTCACTATAAATGATTTAACAATTACAGGCCGTTGCTATATGCCAATCTTTATTACTGACGTAATACTGGGATTGTATCTGCGACCACGCCTCGCCGCTGTCTCTTTAAGATTTGTACTTCGTGCTTAACGTCGTCCATTCTTTATGTGAAATTGTTGGGAAAATTATATGTTTATATGTTTTATATGGCAAATAAGTTCTTAATTTTCTTTTTTATTATGTCATAATTTTATGTCTTGTGGTGTTTTTGTACGATTAAAATTTCACAGAAATAATTGATAAGAGTTTTTATTTTTGTAAAAGCTATGTAGATTCATGATTTTTTTAAATGATAGGAAACTTTGTGTTAAGACACTCCGTTCCCCACGCATCACTCAATTTTCGGGACATTGCGCATTGAGTGGTTGAGCTCGAGGCACTTTATCTATTAGAGAGTGAAAATGAAAAAAAATCTATGTGTGAAGTGAAAGTGAAAATGAAACCTACAAGTGGGGATCGAACCCACAACCATCCCACTTAAAGTCATCCCACTTATAGTCAGATATTCTCCCACTGCGCTCCAATGGTACCACATCCAAGATGTATTTAATTTCATAGCAAGTGAAACTATGTTTTACTTTCAATATTAGTCACTTTTTGCAATATAATATAATAATTCTCATTGGATAGATCATTCTCCTTTTTCTATTGATTTTATATTAATTATTTGCAATAACTAAATAGCTCTACGCTATAATATATTTCGATTACTCTTTCAACTTGGATTTAATCGAAGTCAGCATTATAAAGTTCCATTATAATTAGCATAACCACAAAAATCTTTTTTCTTTCCAAATAATAACAAAAACTATATGTAATTATATATTAACATTATTAAATAGAACGTTGTTTCATAATATAATATAAACGCATACATTTTTATTGTATACTTAAAACCGTCCAGTCACTGATCGATATCGTGCGCTGTTTTTGTGAAGAACGTTTACACAATATAAAGGAAGATATTGTTACAAAACGGTTCTTCCTAAACAAATACAATTAAATCAGCTTCACGCTTTATCCTGCATACAGCAGGGTAGGTAGAGAGAACCTAGTGTTCATACACTCCGTTCTCCACTTTCCGCCAATTGCATGGTGAGTGGCTGAACTCAACACAGGGCTTTTGCATTGGTGCTAGAGCGAAAAAATTTAAATATTAAGAAATATTATTAACTAGCGGACGCGCGCAGCTTCGCTTGCGTAATTAGGGTTGAATTCTAATAAGCCACGAAACATGTGTTCAATGAAATATTTTTAAGAGTCTAAATTTCAAATTTTATAAAAATCGGGGCGATTAAAAGATTTTTCCATACACCTTTTCAACCCCTTATTTGCACCCTTAGGGGGTGAATTCTAGAAAACCATGAAACACATGTTCAATTAAATACTTTTAAGAGTCTGAATTTCAAATTTTATAAAAATTGGTGCCGATTTAAAAAAAAATCTATACAAACTTTCAACCCCTTATTTGCACCCTTAGGGGGAGAATTCTAGAAAACGATGAAACACGTGTTCAATTAAATACTTTTAAAAATCTAAATTTCAAATTTTATAAAAATCGCTGCAGATTTAATTTTTTTTCCATACAAACTTTGAACCCCTATTTCACCCCTTTAGGGTTAGAATTTTTCAAAATCCCTTCTTAGTGGATGTCCAGATTACGAAAGTAAACATTTGTCCAAATTCCACGTTTCTACGCACAGCGGTTACGGCTGTGCGTGCGTCTTACCTCAGTCAGTGAGGACAAGTCCTTTTATATATATAGATAATAATGGGGATTGAATCCGTAATCAGTTGTGTTTATAGTGCTTATGCCCCAGCGCAACGAAAGACATCATGATAATAAAAAAAAGATATTGTTACAAAACGGTATTCCTTTCCTATTTAAAAAAAGGCTTTTCCGAACAATCGGAAGGTATATCAAAATAATAAGGCGTTAAGAAGATACCTTTAATAGTTTGTTAAGCGCCGTAACGTCGGTATAATAAGCGCTGCCCGCAATAACAATAACATGAAAAATAATAACCCGACAGACACCGCGATAGGGTCGCGCGCACCACTTAGCCGAGATTTCTTACGGTTTTATTAAATGTTAAGTAATTTTTTTTTTAATTCACTAACATCTTTGTTTATTGTTTTTGTTTGTTGAGGAAATATATTTTGGAGAAAGGAGAGATGAAAAATATTGTTACTATGTCAAATCTTACACGATTCATACAAGTAATGTTCATATTGAATACATATTTAAGTCATATACGACGTATATTATATATCGAAAATCATCAAGACATCAATAAAATAAGATAATACCAAAAGAAAATATTTTTATATATAAATAATAATTTCTATTTAAAATTATCGCACACTCAATTAAAAAAAAAATTTCAAATAACTCTTATTACTCATCAAAAATCTCGAAAACGACAAACCACACCACGTCGAAACCTAGTAATAAGTGTCTTATCACTAGGTTTCGTTCTCCGTTTCCGTTCTCCTTTATCAACCTAAATTTGTCAGTGCAAATAATAAAAAAAAAATAAAAACAAAATCATTTAAGCGCAAACATAATACAGTATACAATCCTTAATATAAATGGCTGGGTGTGGCGAGCGTGCAAGAGATGCCCGATAGCCGGCGCGGGAGTGTTAACCGAGACTTAAATGTATTACAAGCTATTCATAATGTGAATTATAATTCACTAGATATATTATTGGGATCGTTTTATATTGGAGAAATGTTCGGTTTTATGTTGTTTGTGT
>HE668037.1:3078-14194 GCA_000313835.2 Heliconius melpomene melpomene | reverse complement strand
ACTCGAAAACGACAAACCACACCACGTCGAAAACCTAGTAATAAGTGTCTTATCACTAGGTTTCGTTCTCCGTTTTCCCGTTTCNCCTTTATCAACCTAAATTTGTCAGTGCAAAATAAATAAAAAAAAAAATAAAAACAAAATCATTTAAGCGCAAACATAATACAGTATACAATCCTTAATATAAATGGCTGGGGTGTGGCGAGCGTGCAAGAGATGCCCGATAGCCGGCGCGGGAGTGTTAACCGAGACTTAAATGTATTACAAGCTATTCATAATGTGAATTATAATTCACTAGATATATTATTGGGATCGTTTTATATTGGAGAAATGTTCGATTTTATGTTGTTTGTGTGTGTTGTTTTTTTTTTAATTTTGTGGGGAAATTGTATTTTATTTATACATATATTATATACCTATGTGTATATAAAACTTCGACTGGATGCGGAAGGCGAAGGATCGGGAGCTTTGGGGCACCCTGGGAGAGGCCTATGTCCAGCAGTGGACCAGAAAAGGTTGATTTGATTTATTTGAGTACATATGATATAAGTGTTAATTGAGGTCGTCTCGGCGCAGGGGCTTAAGAGTGTGTGTGTTAACGCGACGCTTGTGAGATCGATTCCCATTCGGGAGAATGTGCCATTGTTTATTAATATTCTCAAAAATTCGTTGGAAGGTGGGGAACGGAGTGTTGTAACAGAGGGAAGTCTGATTACCCTGCTGTATGCGGGATACATCGTGAAGCTGTAAAAAAAGTATGTTCTAATTAACATATTATGATAGTATCTTGTATTTGCATATTATGATATTTCAAATTCAATAGCCAGAGAAAACTTAGTGTTCAAACACTCTCCATTTTGCAACTATTTTCCGTTTTCTCTGTGTTGGTTTACGGAACTTAAAACGCCGTGATTTACGATTTTGTATATTATTATCTTTTTATTATATCTAAATATCACACACGAATATTATGTAAGCAAATAATATAAATTTGGTATGAATAGAGTCAATAGAACCATAGGGAATTTATACGTGCTTGATAAAAATTTATACAACTCTCTAACAATTCATCCATACCTATATTATAAATTCGAAAGTAACTCTGTCTGTCTGTCTCTCTGTCTGTCTTTTACGCAATCAGGGCCAAACAGCTAATTCAATTGTGATAAAATACACATATAGAGATACTTGAGGGTCTCGGGATGCACATAGGATACTTTTTTTTCTCATATTTGTAATATTTTCGACGTATATCAATATATTAAAATACTTATTAATTTGACATGCAATTTATTCCGCCATCTTTATAACAACCGCCGTTGCTAAGCAACGATTTGTAAAGTTTGTGGTTAGAAAAAGTCATCCAAAATGAGCTTGCTTAACGCATCTCTCTATTGAAAACTGAAAAAACTTTTCGTAAATATATTTAATAAATATTCGTATAGTTCAAGCGGACGTAGCCGCGTACGGGTCCACTAGTATATAATATGGAAGTAACCGATTTTGATTTAGGTCTAACTTTATTAAATTTTTATCCATACAAATATTGAAAAATAATAAAAAAGATTAGAAATATTTCTTCTACCTCCTCTTTTTTGTTATACGACACAGATGCGGCGTTAAACACTATACCTTTTTTAAATTAAATACATAAATGCATGCTTTTAGATAATATTTTCTTGAGATCAAAATGTTCAATGAATAAACAAATCTGTTTAAAAAATAAACAAATTAATTATTAAAAAAATTGAATAGGTTGTGCTTCGTTATTTATTTTTCATTGGGTTCAAATTTGAGACCTCTATTGAGTTTTGATTTATTATCTTTCAGTTATCGTTATATTTTTATTATAAAGAATTTGGCAGAGAGTAGGGAATGGAAGTGTCTTAATGAGAACGGAATGTCTTAACACTAGATTCCCAGATTTCCTCTCCTGAAGCTGAAAAAAACGTTATAAAACATAATTATTTTTTTATTTCATTTTAAAACGATATGTCAGTCTCAGGATGTTTGAAAGCGTATAATATTGTTTATGTTTATTTCTGACACCTGAATGACATGCTATCATTTAATTTCAAGCCTCACTAGAACAGATGGCCAAATTAAAGTACTTTTTTGATGTTATATTTTTAAAAAGTTAAATTTATTGATATTAAAAACTAATAAAATGAAATCGATTAAATTTTATTATAATCGGACAACTGGCGCAAGTTTGCTAAAATAAAAATTAAGACGGAAATTTGTTTTTATTTGTAGTTGGTAAATTTAACAAAAAAAGTATATAATTTTAATTTTTTTTACAAAAAACTATACTCATTAAAATTGCTATAGAGTAAAAGATTTTTATGTGTCAGGACACCAATCCTTATTTAGAACTCCCACCATTAAAGGCTCTCGTCGTTAAGTCATTCATTCCTGAAGGTTGCGCTAGTAAGTACGTAGGTACTCCCGTGAGTTCAGGTAGAGAAGCTGGCGAGCTGTTCACATAGCATCTTGTTTTTTTACGTCATAGAATTTCGTGTATTTTGAAGTTTATATGTATTTAAACACGTTTTGGGTTCGATTCACTCTGGCTGGCTGAGTTCCATCACTTATAACACACAATAGCTCGAAAATTGGACGGATAGTTGGGAACGGAGTGTCCTAATACTAGGGTCCCTTTGCCTACCCTGCTATATAGCATGCTCTATTATAGAGCGTGAAGCTGAAATAAAAAAAGTAAAGGATATAATGACATCGAATACAAATTACAATTAAGTATTTTCATTCAAAATGAACAATTTAATAAAAACAGAATGAGTCATAGCTATCAAATATTTTTTTAAATAGATCGAAATGGTAAAAATAACAAAAAAATATTTTAAAATACATATGTATATTAAAACTTATAATTAAGCACCATTTTAAATAATATCTTCAATTAAAAAAAAGCTTTCCAGAAGCCGAAAATTCGGAATTCAGAATGATTCAATTACAATCCGAATCAATTTGCGGCGTCTGGGAACCTAAAACGGAATTTAATTAACCAAACCGAAAACAAATGTCAAAAAGACGTCAAGAAAAAAGAAACTAAGGCCATTACAAGAATCCTCCTACGAGCATACCTGCCAGGCCCCGCACCTTGTGCCAAATTGAAAAGGACGCGCTTGCTCTCCAAGCTAATAATAAATTCTCAAATAATAATAATTCATATATAATAATCGTGTTGGGGCCAAAATAAAAATATCGAAATAATGAAGGATTCGGCTCAGGTGGTTCACATTAGGTGAGTTTTAGTAGAATGGTGTTATAATTTTAGTTAGCTGATATAAGTTTGTTTATATATAGTAAAAAGTTATTCTTGTTATAGAAAATAACGTTATGTAGAGATAATTATGTTATATATAGTAACTGTTACTAGAACAATACTGTTAAAAAAATATTATTATTATATTATTATTTACACACTGTATTCCGCAAGTAGTGTTAAGACACTCCACGGAGATTCTAGAGGCACTGCGTATTGATTGCTGGTCACTAGAGCTAAGAAATAAAAACATTAAAATTATTTCCTCGAGTTGAAATAGAATCTAGAACCTCGCATTTACAATCTCAAGCTTGTGCCTTTGCGCCAGGCTTGGCCTCAACAAGAAGACATCACAAGCAATATAATATCCAAAACTAAAAAAACCCCACCGTGTGCCCACGAGCTCGGAACGTAAAATTGTTTTTTCCACCAACAGCTATAATTAGGCGATACGTTACGTTTTTGTTTGGCCCACATTTCTCTATCCTCTAATTTCTCTGTTTTTTGTCTCTCTTTTTTTAGTCGTTAATATGATTACACCGTTGAGATGATGGCTTCATACGTGTCTTAGGTTATAACTTAATTTGCTCGAGTTACTTATTTGTTTTTTATTGTTGTTCGACTTCCTCGGAGCGTCTGTCGAGTGTTCTCCGTCTTTTTTTCTGTCGGTCGTTAGTTGGAGATGATTGAATGTGATGGTGAGTAAATTGTTGGGTATGGATACAGGATTCAATAACCCAATGTATCGGGTTCGAATCCAAGTGGAGATTTAGTTTGTAAATTGGAATGTAATTGTTCTTTGGGGATGAGGCCAGTCGTGGTGCAGGCAGAAATGTGTAAGGCGACTCGTTTTGGGTTCGATCCCCACTGGAAGACGTGAAATATTTATTTAAACTTATATTTTCATTTCTTCGCTCTGGTGTCTAGGCAAAGCGCGATGAATTCGGCGGAAAGTGGAGAGTGTCTTAACTCTAGGTTCCCTCTGTCTTCCCTGCTGTTTACGGAATACGCAATTTTTTTTTATTTGTTTGTTTTTGTGGTATATCGCGTTCCATTTTACGTAACTTTACAAAGTGTAAATTAATTAGTATAGCGTCTGGCGTTAGGGCCGAAAGTCTTGGATGTTCGAGCGGGCTGGCTTGACAAGTAAATTGAACGATCGTCGAGGTGACGTGAAAATTGCCGGCACGGCACGCCGACACCCCGCGAGAGCGAGCGCCGCGTAGTGTCGCTGCCCTACGGTGTACTGAGCATCTAACGGGATCGAATTTAAATTAATTAAATTATGTTATTTTCGTATCTCTTATATATAAAACAAAAAGGAAAGACAGTAACAGAAAAATATTTAAATCATATGTTTTGAACTTTCTTTGTTTTTTCATGTCATGACGTGTCCCACACATAGCGAGGTAGACAGAGGGAACCTCGGGTTAAGACTCTGTTACTATCAAGCCACTTCCGTTTTTCACTTTCCGCCGAATTCTCGGGGCATTGCGTGTTAGTAGCGGAGTTTAACGCCGTGTTTTGCCTCGGAGCTAGAGCAAGGACTCCCCGAGAGGGAATCAAAGCCACAATCGTCGCATTTACAGTCGCACCTTTGTGCTCCTGCGGCACGACGGCCTCACACATTCTTAATATTTTATACATTTTTAGTCGGCTTAGTGTTAAGCGCGCTAAAATTGATTACCTCAATTAATATATTTTTTTAACTAATCGAAAACATAAGAATATTTAAAAGTTATTTTAAGTTAATTTGCTAGTAAAGCCTTATACTTATGTGTACTATTATAGAATTATTTATTTACTTTGAAATTTCCATTAATAATGATTATTATGAGCTTAAAAGAGTTGCCGTGAACAAAAAACTTAATTATTACTTAAAAATAGTTGCTACGAATTGCGGAATAAAATAAAAAATGTAAGGCGAGATATTAATGTATGAGGAGCATTTGTTTTAAATTCTTAATTAGAAACGGTTCTTTTAAAAATTAAATTAACTTTTTTCAACAACGAAGCTGTTATAAGTAGCGTAATAAGTAATAGGTTCATTTCAAGATCGACATTAAAATATTTATGTGGTATTTTGGAATGTGATACTAATAGTTGCTTATTTCATAACATATATTGTTAAACTTATCCACGACAGCACAAGGGTGTGACTGTAAATCGATGGTTGTGGGTTCTATCACTCGAGGGAATGAAGTTTTATGAAAGCAGCTCGCTGCGTCACCCCCCGATTGACACAATTCCACTGCTTTTATAGTCTTTTTCACTTACATCTACCCTCTTTACACGAGTACGCTAACAATAATGTTATATAATAATATGGATTAAAGAGTATGTATATTTTTCTGTTATTATTAAAAATATTTTATATCGTATGATAAATAAAATATAACTAAACCAAAAAATATAAATCCACTTAAGACAATAGCTAGCGGATAAAACAATAAAACTATGTCATAGACACAGATAAAAAATAAATTTGTTAAACAATTAATAATTAACATCACAGATAATTAATGTCTTTATAAGATTTTATATATTGGCTACTAGGTGTGGCGAATGCAGACATATAAAACTTGAATGTTATTTATTACATTCAAAAAGAACAACACTATTTTATTATTAGTAATTATCAGACTTAGAAATAAAATAAATATTATTAAGACTGTCCACCTACTTGCCATTGCTAGAAGTCATTTTATAATCTGTTACATAAATCACAATATTCTTTATAGACATTTCGATTAATTATAATCGATTTTTATTGTAATAATAATTTTTATATGCAGCATGATAAATAATTTTAAATAGTCTTTACTTTAGTATTGTTTTTTAGATATAGAGACCATTTACATGTACTAATATGTATATATATATTGACACATAATCAATCAAAAACCAGCTTCGCGCTAAATCCCGCATACTGTAGGGTAAGCAGAGCACTTCGTTCTCCATTTTCCGCCGAATTTTTCGAGGCATTACGTGTTGAGTGGCACTTACTGAAAATATAGTTAAGTATAAGAATAGTAAACGCCAATGTAAAAAAAAATACACTGTTAACTAGAAAATCTCCGCTTTATTCTTGGTTAAAAAAAAAAGAAAAAAATTGTACATTTATAAAGGAAGATAAACGAGAAGTCTCCTCACAAAAGCCGTTTAAATACATTGAGGTTTTGTATGATAATTTTCAAATCGACCGATGAAAAATTGATTTTGCCTGATATGAATTTGATTATAGGCTGGCGGTCGTTAGATACAATTACTGGTTACAGAGTATTAGATTATATAAAGTTATTATACTTGTGTATTAGCTATGCTATGGAAGATTGATTTTAGATATTTTTAACTATGGTTTTTGTTAGGATTGAGAATAAGAATTACTTAAATCGTGGCGCCAAGTTTTTGCTATTAACGTTAATTTGGCTGGTGTGATGATTGTGGATTTGTATTCTATACAAAGATAATTACTTACTTAGGAGGCCTTCGTGGCATAGTGGTACATGCGTGAATTGTAAAGGATGCTTGTAGGTTCGAGCCTTACTCGAGGCAATGACCTGTTTATTAATAGGTATTTTTATTTCTTGCCCTCTGCTAATAAAGCAAAGTTAAAAATAAAATCGTCGGAAAATGAGGAAGTTTGAGGAGTGTAAAGGAGTGTCTTAACACTAAGTTCCCTCTGCGTACCGTACTGTATGCGGGATAGAGCGAAAAGTGGGCTGGAAGATTGCATTTAAATAGGATTCAGTACTACGGTATAGCCATAATGCATTTTTCAATAGCGATTAACACTTTTGAGATTTAGCATCAAAAATATTTGTATTTTTTTTAGTTTCTCGTCGTATCTCCTACTTAGAAAGGTAAGCAGAGGGAACCTAGTATCTTGGTGTTAAAACACTCCGTCCCTCGTAAAACACTTTAAATGACCACTTTCGCTGGCGACCTCTATTGCATAGTAATCATATTAATCTAATTAAAATATTTCATAAAAAAAATTATGAAGTCGTGAAAATCTAATATCTTAATTATATACTTACATCTTTTTTTTATTTAAAAATTGAGCGGAAAAAATTAAATGGCCGAAAAGATTAATCTAAAATAGTTGAAGTTTACGTGACAATTTCATATTATTTCGGCGTAGTATAACCACTTCATTACCACTGTAGGTGCTTTATGTTTTATCAAAATTATATAGTGGTAGGTAGGGTAACCATATTCTGAAAGAGAGCCTCCAGAATTCGGTGGAAAGTGGGGTCGAAGTGACTTAACACTCTGTTCCCTCTGCCTACCCTGCTGTGTGCGGGATACGGCGTGAAGCTGATATATATGTATAGTTATGCAACAAGCAGTTTGCAAAAAGTCATATCGTTAGTTTTACTTTACAATAATTTTTAAAAAGCAACTTACTAATATTCCTTGAAGCCTGTTCTGGCGCATTGACACAAGTAACTGTAAACGCAGGTTATGGGTTCGATGCTCACTCGAGAATATTAAATACTTTCATTTCTTCGCTTTGGTGTTGAAGCAAAAGCGGGGCGTTGAGTCCCACCATTTAACATGCTATGCCTCCAGGATTCGACGGAAAGTGGAGTGTCTTAATAATGAAAAAAAAAACTTTCTAATATTTTTCTATAATAAAAAAAACGTGCATATAATAGCATAATTAATTATTTAATTCAACTTTTCGACTTTTAATTTCCTGCAAAAGTCTTAGTGACATGAGTTATGACAGTTTTACACGACAACGTTTACTTTGTTATATTCCTTTTCTTTAACCTTTGTATATAATAGAGGATGAAAAAAAATTAATTTCTAGTAAACGATTTTAAATTTATTATTTCTTATAAATAACTAGAGACACGACTTCACTCGCTTAAACTTATTTATGAATTATAACCAAATGATATTATAATTTTTAAATGAAAAGTACCCCATGTCCTTTTTAATACCTATAAAAATATATAGGTTTCATGATATTCGGTTGAGTAGTTTTGGCATGAAAACGTGGCAAACAAACTTACATTCACGCTTATAATATATGTTTGAAATAATTATTTTATTTGAGAAGGCTGTATTTATTTTGTTGTAAATAGCAGAATATGACTAAATATTTAAAAAAAATCAATTTGGTAATATAATTTAATACTGAACTAATCGAATTTCTTACTGGTTACTTTCTTTCGGTAACGTTGTTAGTTCTTATATTTGAAATTGTTGATTCACATTTTTTCAAAGCTTATATTATATAAGCGAAGAAATTAAAATATTTAATATTAAGTTGCCTCGAGTGGAAATCGAATCCACAACTGTCGTGTTTACAGTCGCACGTTAGCCTTCTTTTTCTGTGATACCTATAAATTAAAATTTAAAAAATAATAACATCATAGCTACATATTTTCAAAGTCGGTGAAACTACATTCCAACAATATACATCACAAATAAAGTTATTTCATTTATTTAATGCTTACCATATTACGAAGATCAGATAAGATTTCCATATGATGTGAACGTCCCAATCCTGCAATTATAAACGAATTAGACCAAAAATTGTGCCTTCAATGGGCACAAATTGATATAATAAAATGGGGTGGGCGTGTAGAATAGGGCTGTTTTCTAATATTTTATGTAAAAATTTATGTCATTGAAATTATTTATGAGGCAGGTTGTGACGCAAGGGCAGAAGCGTGTGACTGTAGTGTGTTGTGGGTTCGATTCCCGCTTGAGGAAAGGAAATATTTAATAATAAATGGACTTTATTTCTATAATAAATAAAGAAAAGTTTGATGAATTAGGTATTGTCCATAATATAAGCTTCCTAAAGGAGTAGTTGCATAAAGTTAAAACTCTGTTTTTTTTTTTTTACTTTAAAGTAGGCTGTAAGAACACCAACCCATTACTACTCAAATAATTTTAAATAATAAATCCATGTTTATCGAATAAATGATAGTGTTTCTTAGACATAGATTTTTTACCATATTTTTCTAATAACTCCAATATATATTTTTTGTGACATATTGAGCCAATATTGTTAATATTTTTATTTATTGTGTCATTAACTTCCGCCATGCAATGCTTCGAAAATTCGAAACGTTAATCGTGGACGTAGTTCCACAAAAGTGAGAACGGATTGTCTCAAAATCTGCCTACCCTGCTATATGCGGGATATAGCGTGAAAAAGAAAGATATATTTTTAATATTTTTTTTATTGGACTTGTCATCCCTACTTTAATAAAGGTGTCGCCTAATAGTGAAGTGATTAAATGAGGCCGCGTGTACGATTTATATCAGTATTCGGTCACTACGACAATCATTATCGTTTTAAGGAACTACCCTAATGTTACTATACCAAGATTATTACAAAAAAAACTACTTTTTAATATAGAGTAAGACATTAATATGATATCTTAATTATGTAGTTTAAAAAATATATATTTGTTTTTAAAGTTAGTATAAGTTAAATGAGAAACATTATTTCTTAAATTCGCGTAATAAATAGTTTTACCTAATTTATTTGTTGTTTCTTTTATTCAGATTATAAGTTTAAAAGTTTTAGAAAATAGTACTAAATGTACATTTTTATTAACTTTTTTGTTATCTATATATATAAAATCGAAAGGTCACTCACTCATTACGATATCACGGAAACTACAAGTGCTAGGAATCTCAAATTTTGCATAGGAGTTACTTATAAGACGTAGGTGCTCGCTAAGACTGGAATTTGCAATATTCGATTTCTAAGGGGTTGTTTTTGGGGTCGAAAGTTTGTATGAAACTTCATTATTACAAATGGTAGGAGTCTCAAATTTTGCATAGACGTCACTAGGACGTAGTCATGGAAGTGGACAGAAATTAATAATAACATAGTTCACGCGGGTGAAACCGCGAGCGGGCCGCTAGTTGTGATATATTTTCAACATTTCCGACTGTATTAGACAGTTGTGATTCACAAGACAAAGCGCGCCGTTGAGTTCTGCCACTACTTTACACCACAACAAGCAATACCTCGAAAATTTGGCGGAAAATGGGTGACGGAGTATCTTAACATAAGGTTCCCTCTGCCTACCTTGCATAATATTTACGTTAAAAAAAACGAATTATTACCTTGAACAGGTAGGCTTAAAATACGCAATATTTTAAGCCTACCCGTTCATGAGATAATGACTTCAAATCATATATCTTACATTATATTTGAATATTTTAATTTAATTTCTGCATTAGTTAAACAAAGCTAGTTCGTATTTGAAAAGCACAATTTTGAAATGAACAGAAAAAAGAAATAAATTATACACTCTTTGTGTATAATTTATTTCACCATTTATTTCACCTCACGGTGGGGGTTCACCAGGGCTCGGCTCTTAGTCCGTTCTTATTCAATGTAGTGCTCGATACTGTCTCGGCTCACATCCATGACCAGCCTCCATGGCTGATGATGTATGCCGACGACATAGCACTCATTGCCGAGAACCGACTGACGCTGGAGCGTAAAGTGAACCTCTGGAAGGGTACGCTTGAGAACGGCGGTCTTAAACTAAATGTGTCGAAGACAGAGTACATGGCCTGCGGGAGCCGGGACTCGAGCACCATCCTTATAGGTCCTGAGCCAGCCGTTAAGTCGGAGAAGTTCAGGTACCTTTGATCCGTTATGCACGAGTCTGGAGGCATCGATCACGATGTCCAAGGGCGGATAAGCGCTGCCTGGGCCAAATGGCGGGAGGTCACTGGTGTGGTCTGCGACCGCAGAATACCGCCCAAGCTCAAGGGGCTGATATACAAGAGCATCATCCGACCGGTTCTTTTATACGGCAGCGAATGTTGGCCGGCACTATT
>HE668035.1:0-13305 GCA_000313835.2 Heliconius melpomene melpomene | reverse complement strand
GCGTCAACATTACATCGTACCCACCAATGGTTATCATTAATGAATTAATGAAATTACACAATGGTGTTTTTTCTTATATAATACTAGCGACCCTCTTGCGGCTTCGCCCGCTTTTACTACTGGATTATTCATATAATGTATGTTTGCAAAGCACTTAAGATAATGTGAAAAATTAATTAAACCCTAATGCAACCCGCATTTTTGTAGTTTCTTAGTAGTAGTAGATTTTTTAGTAGGTACCGTAATTTTAAATCTGTGCTACTAATCTTTTCAAGTACTTATTAAAATATACATAAATTACTATTTTTAGATAGTTAAATGACTATTTTTAAACTTAAAAACTTTGAAGAAATTATAAACAAAAGCCTACCTACTAATAACTACTACAAAAAATATGAAACCAAATATATCGCGCTGAAATAATACATTCAACTCCAATTATCCAATACGTGCAAACGCATTAAATCTTCGTTGCTATAGAGGCAGGCGGGTTTTTTTTCGAGCTTGCGGTTAATGCTGAAGAGGGTATTTTGTCCCTGATGAAAAGCAAGCACTACGTGGCTGCCTGTGAGGAAAATTAAATAGAATGCATCGGCCAGGAATCGAAACCGGGCCGCCCGCGTGGCAGGCGAGCATTCTTCTACTGAACCACCGATGCGTGTAATGCACGCGGCGGTCGTATGGCGAGTGGCGAGCCGTTTCGCAGCAAGGATTTTTTTGATATTGTAACAACTTCTAAAGTACTTATTAGAATGAAAAACAGTAAAAGACAGTTTTGATCTACATTAAATGGCCAACGTAACTAATATACTCATTACTTATATACTGAGAGTAAGGGATAAGTGAAACTTGAGTAACATACAGCTGATGTGTGAACGGCGTGATGTGTCAACAATTAAATGCGTTTTTCTGTAAAACTATTCGCAATTTCGAAATAGTGTAGAAAGAAAATTTTATCTTCGTTTAACGTAGAAAATTAATAAAGTATTTTAAAGGATAAGGATTAATACCATTATGGAACAATATGACTCACAATAAAAAATATATTGAAATTATTATTTTTAGACAGAAATATGACCACTACACGTTATTCTTAAAAGATACGAATATGCTCTTGCTGACTTCTTTGTAGATCTTATTAAGAGGAACAATACTCCAGTACATTATTTTCATGTAATACTTACCATTAAAGCAGCGCATGCGCGAAAGTGTCTCAACGGGTAGGACATTATACACATTTGTCGTATTTATGTTAATTTACATAAGAATGTACAAATAATAAACTATATATAAACCTTCTACGAAAAATACTCGAGCTAATGGTGAAAACCGCACCAAAATCCATTGGGTGGTTTAGAAGAAGAAGAGTTAGAAACAACAGACAGACACGAAAAGCGACTTTGTTTTATAAGATATAGGATTATACATTTGTTTTTATTTATCACACAGTTTAAATTAACCGCGGATTAAACTTAACATGTAAATATTTATAGATACTGCTTTCGAAAAAGTTATATTTTTAATTATAATAACAAGCATTAAGTTTATTCGCCGGAACAATAGCCACGCAATTTAATAAAGAATCCGATAGGTATATTTCATCTTATATTGTCAATGTTACGGTAAGCCTGACAGAGAAGATAGTTTGACAATATTATCGTGATATACGAAAATACTGACAGTCCACGAAGAGAATACAGTTCTGAGCACAATCTTGTACGAGTAACTTTCTGTTGATTACAAGTTGGAAAAATTGCTCCTGTGTGAGATCACATATAGTTTGACTATGAAGGTTTTAAACGATATATGATGAACAAAATCCAATATAATATTGAATATAGCGCGGACCCTTCATACAACTATACTGAATAGTTGATTGAAGTAATAATGTCATCGAGTGTCGATGTCGGTGTCGGTGTCGGTGTCGGTCATATAGCCATGAAAATGTTTTTATATAAATATTTCCCGAACAGAAATCAAATCCACGAATCAAAAGACGAGTTCTTACCGTAATTATGCAAGAAAATATTTGTATTATAATATGAACTTATGATGCAGACTGTACGTAGACTTTAGTTCTAGACCAACTCTATTCATTCAGTTTAATTTGCTGCATTCACAAGAATCGAATTTACAAATGAAATAAATTAATTCTAATTTTACAGAGTTAATTTACACTGCAAGTTACTACAGCTTTTGTAAAGAATATAAATTGTAAATTTTTAGTCTCTCGTAGTTCGTTACTTAAACAAATTAAAATTTAAATGAATACTCTTAATGTTTGCAATGTATAAAACTTTTGTTAAAAAATATCATTTTATCGTGTCGAAAGAGAGACAAGGCGCGGTGTTGAGTACCGCCACTGAACGTTCATTGTTTTTTAAATTCGGGGGACGTGGGTGGACAACTGAGTGCTTTAATACCAAGTTTCTTTGTGTATTCGACTCTGCGGGATAAATTATTAAATACATTTTTGTTTATTATAAATAAATATTTCAATGGCAACATCATATAACAGACAAACTCGGAGTATTCATCTTAGTTAACATAATTATGGATGTTGATGGTAATTTCACAATCGTCTGTCAACACTGTCACTGTGTGACAGCTTAAAGTTACGAAGATGCCTCTCAAGTCCTCTCTTAGAACGTCATGGATAACAAAATTAAGAACTTTCCGAAAATCTATTTACATATTTGTCATGTATTAATTTATTTGAATAATTTTGCAGATACTTAAAAGTTTGATGGAAATTTTATATTTAAGATCTATAGTAAAATATAAGTAAACAAAAACGTTTATGTGACGTATTTCTGACTGGTAAAAGAGGCTGTATTTAGAATTTTGGAGTATTTGCAACAATTTATTAAGTAATGAAGATTTAATAGATGTCCATTCAAATAAATAAGAATTGTTTACGTAAAGCGTTCCTATCGAACAATGAAACCTTTAGTGAAATTAAATTATTACCGTTTTAATCACCATTGTTAATAGTGTAATACCTCCATTCCACTGACAGCCGCGCTACGCAATAACAATAAGAGCTTAATATTATTTCTGTAAATGCTACTTTAAATAATAAATGAAGCTTTATATTGTTATTATTGAATATTAATTTGGTATTTTTTATTATTGTTTAACTGATGCTTATTGTATGTGCTTATTTATATTATTTATGACTTTCCGGGTATATGAAACGAGCCGGTTTCTTACGGATCATTAAAATGTAGTAAATATATTTACTATATATTTACTATATAAGATGCGTTCGTTTGAATCAGCTTCACGCTGTAGCCCGCACACGGTACAGGAGACAGAATATATTATTCCAATAAGATAATATCAAGACATTCCGTTCCCCACTTCCGCTGAATTCTGAAGGCATTGCGTGTTGAGTGGCGGAACTCAACATCACGCTTCGCATCGGCATCAGAGCGAAGACATGAAAATATCAGTTCTAAATAAATATTTTATTTTGTCGAGTGAGGATCGAACCCGCAACCAGACGCGTTTACAGTCACGCTTTGTGCCTCAGCGCCACGACTGCCCTGCACGACTGCATTATAATTAAGTATTTTACTTAAAACTTATTTAATTAAGTTTTTCTTACTTACCAAAATAAATAAATATTTTTGGGCCTGATTACATAATGATTTCTTTTACTTACATTTATTTTAAATTAATTAATTTCACTTATAAATTCAATTATAGTTAACTACAAATATCTAAGCATTTTACAATAATTTTCTATGTTTCATCAAAGTTTTCTATTGTAAATGCACAAATTTTCTTCTCGTAATCTCTGAAACATTAAATTCACGTATTGGACTAAAAGGTAAATTAATTCAGTGGCACTTAGCAAGGCAGTGTGGCTTTAACGTTGAGGAGTTGAGTTGAGAAATACGATATACATGTAATTTGTCTGAGTGAAAAGCTTGCTTATGTTTTGAGTTTGTTTGTTGGCAGTGTTTTCTTGTTTTATATAAAATTTTCGCCATATTTCATGTGAAAGGACATTTTAAGTAGGCACAAGTCTCTTAGGTAAATTCTATTTATTAAAATTAAAAAATTAAGTTAAAAGAAACGATGTAAGAAGACCAACTAAAACCCGACTACTAACAATCACGCTGTAAAAAGAATGAAACAAAAAAAATTCTCACCTGACATTTTTCAGAATTAATTCTAACAAGAGAAAGTGAAAGTAATATTTACAGCTTGCAATCACTAACATTGAATAAAACTTAAACGCCTCATTTTTTAATAATAAAATATGTTTATAATATATTTTATTAATAAAAAAAGTTATATAGTGATATCAACAAAAAAACATTCTATCGAAACTCTTTAATAGCGACAGTTAGTGGCCACTTTCAATACATTACCGTCGAAGTGTGATCGTAAAATAAAAGAACAGTAAAACAGTATCCACGAGTAATAGAGCAGAGAGCTAATCCTGTTACAATGTTTTGGTCAAACAATAATAGATCGATATTATCTTTTTAGAAGTTAAATATTTACGTATTATATATTTTTTGTTGCTTATTCTTGTATCGTGTAGGGGCACAGAGAACTTAGTGCTAAGATACTCCGTTCCGCTGAATTCTGGAGGCATTGCATGTTGAGTGGCGGAACTCAACATCTTACAATCAAACTCTTAGTAGCAGAGCGAAGAAACGAAAATATTTATAAATAATAATTCATTCCTCCGAGTGGGGATCGAACCCCCAACCGCCGCATTACAGTCATACGTTTATGTCCCTGGGCCACGGCGGCCCGCTATAGCATCATAATAATATTTTTATTTTTATAGCGACAAGACGCGTCATTTTGTGACTACTTCCAACATATTATCGTCGAAGTGTGACCATATAACAAAAGAACAGTAAAACAGTATCTAATGGAGGAATACGCTAATGCTATTAGACTCGAGATATACTCGGCTCGGCGACGAATAATGGATTGCCTGATTTTATCTGAAACTAGACTCCGAAACTTTAATATTATCGGGATCTAATGTACGAGTATGGACCCTTATGTTCAAGATCAACTTTTACGTCACATTTTTTTCTGCATCGCAGGGTAAGGAAACAGTGTTAGTGTTAAGACACTCCATTCCCAATTTCCGCTCAATTTTTAGAGACATCACATATTATGTGTGGTGGAGCTATAAGAGCGGAGAAATAAAAACAATTTAAATATAATGAGTCCCCGAGCGGGAATTGAACCCACTATCATGTTTATAATCAGACATTATCCTACTGCACCATGACAGTCTCTGATATTATCTATTATGTATATTTCTAAACACCAACAAAGAGTTTGAGTTCCAGACATACAATGAAAGTTAAGTCCACTGACACCCGTAACGAGACTCCCGGAGGACTTGGATCTTCCAAACTCCGGTTCAACAGCTTTGGGCAGTTTCCTTAACGAATTCAGTATATTTTTGAGATATCTCTTGAGATCACTAATATTTATATACTTAGGTATTATATATATATATATATATATTAATATATATTATATATATTAATATATATGATATATATATTAATATAGTATGGACATTTTAAATGCAAAGATTATTTTAGCTTAATCTTAATGCTATTTTTAATCTTTACTTAGAAACTTAAGTGCCTAAGACTAACTTTGACTCGCTAAAAAATATTGCCATTACAGAGTTGTAAGTAAGAGCTGCAAAATTCTATATTTCACAAACTACGTACGCCCACTGACGTCTCAAAGTTATAATTGATAAAAAAAATATAACCATTTTAATAATTCATCTCGTTTATCAGTAGGTTTGTGAAATGGATGTATCTCTCTAAACAAGATTATAATTTATGTTTCCAAAGCTCTGAAATAGAACACCCCCCCCCCCCAGTGATTTATTACAAATATTGATAAAATCGGTAAAAAAATCATAATGTGTGTGACATAAATCATTGAATATTAATGACACGTATAACGAACTCTATATGAACGGACCGACTTGGAATATTTCCGCGTGTTCATCGAGGGTTTAATATTAATTTTTAATACTTTGTTTCAATTTCATATAACTATTGCGATACTAGTACCTGTTAAATTTTAAATTTAATAATATGTCTGTACTCGTATCTATGCTGTGTATAATAGAGATAATAGAGCTTATTGGTAAGGTTGTTAAAAATTGCAATGTGGAAATTAATTTTAACAAACTATTTCTAAAATTGTTTGGTACTTGTTTATACAAAGAGTTAATATTAAAAAAAAAAATCTGCGTGGCATTCTTATGTATGTATGTGAATTCTGTATTATTCGTAAAACAATGGAACTGCGTGAAAAAAATATAATATATTGTAAGACAGTATTGGAAAAATTAAATATATTGAGTATAAAGTTTTTATATTACCATTCGTAAATTATTAATCTCCATATACTGCACAATTTGCATTAGCTAATCCCAACATTAAAATACTTACATATGTATAATTAGAACAAATTCATTCCCTTCGTATTATATTCAACGTGATGTATGGAGGTGATGATTGGCCCGCAAAGCTGAAATTTCCTCAGTTAGACGTCACCAGGCCTTTTCTTTAGGCCCGATCCTGTAAATTGCTCGCATTTATTTAAACTGTTCGAAACGACCGCTAATGTAGTTCTTGAAATACTTTTTGTAAATTTATAGGTGTCGAAAATGTATTATGGGTAATTCACTAGATTGAGGAAGATGACATAAAACTTTACTTAGAATAAGGTAAAGAAAATGAAATTAAAATGCCATTCAACGTAGATATAAAAGACGAAAGTAAAATAAAAAAAATAAAAAAAAATTTGAAGTTCTTAAGTAAACTAGCTATACTTTATATTCATAACAAATACTTTACGAGACGTACACTCAAAATTCAATTTTACATCTACTCAAGAAAAGCACTCAGTATATAAAGCATAAATAATGTCAATGTTTTACTCGCTAGGTAAAGATACTTTTAATGGCTGTGGAACCTAAGTAAAATTAAAAATAAATTAACAGTGTCATCATTTATATGATTTTAAATCATATAACGGCGTTATCATCTCTGTATGAATAATTATGGACATACAACCATATGTTCACTGAACTGATTGAACTCGGGCGAAAGGAACGGCCGCTAAAGATGCTCTTGAAGTTTCACAAATAAATCACTTGCAAAATTATTTATGAAATAATTTTACAACTCTGTAGTAATCTAGCTTCGACTCACAATATGATTGAAAAAAGTTCGTCTCTACAGAATGGTTTTTATATAAAATCTATTCGGATAAGCTACCTTATTCATGCTCTAGTAAATTTTATAGAGTCATTTCAAATAACGTATCTAAGCGTTTTTTAATAATAAGTTATCGATTTTGTAGGACAAAGCCGCATTTCAGTCGCCAGTTCTAGATGTACGCATTAATGCTACCATTGAAATTTGGCCCAATTATCTATTTTTTCTGTGTATATACTTAGGCACTCCAATGTTCATAAATAATTGTCTTCCATTTACGTAGCGCATAATGAAAATTTTATTGATAATCGGTTATCATCCTGACGAAGTATCTCATCTTGCGAAATTTGCTATTTTTCCTGGAAAATTCTCTTTAAGTGAAAACTGCTACGGAATGCTGTTACTGTCTTGAACTAAAGTCACGTACTAAAGACATGAGTATCAAAGGAACGGTTACCGTGAGAGTCAGAGGTCGACGTTGCTTAAAAGTACTTGCGAAATATTTATTACTTAGTAAATGTGTTTTTTTTATAGACCGTATATAATATATATTTAACTTTTAAATATTTGATAGCTTTTTGTTATTTTAAAGATGTATAACATCGATAAATTCATCATATCACATATTTATATGTGTGTTTATAGTAAATTCATTGAATGTATTAAGTGTAAAAATGTTTATATGTATTTAAAGTACGAAATGTACCCTCATTTCACATATTTTGTATAATATTTGGTTAATACATAAAACCCTTTAAAAACTATATTCTTAACTTAACTCTATTCTCCACATTCTGCCCAGACCAGTGACACTGAACAATAAACTTCCTACTTTTTCTAATCAGATCAGGTGAATATATATTTTTTAAATATTAATATCCCGTTGAGTATTAAATTATCGAGTAAAAAGCCATTGAATTATTAATATAAGCAAAGTATAATTAAATTAAATTCATTTAGATATTATGTCATCTAACTTTACGAGTAAAATATTTACTTTAGTTGTTCAATTCATTTAGTGATTGATACCAAATGTGAAAACAATAATAAGATAGAAAACCTTGGGAAATACTCGTAGTTAGCAGTTAGGTCTTTTATCTTCAGGATCGATCTCAATAAAATGTAACTTTCCATCTTGTTGACATTGCACTTTTAGTTTAAATGGGTCAAACTGAAGAGTGGATAAGTACTCGTGATGGTCAGCGGCTCCTCCTCTATCGTGTACCTGGACACTCGGACGCGCTTTGAGCTTTCTACCGATAGGTATTAGATTTTTTTATCCTTTTCCTTTTTATATGTAAGCCATTGAACAAGTTTAATTATTTGAAATACTTTTGTTAATCTGAGGCCGTCGTAACGCAGCAGCATAAGGGTGTGACTGCAACGCGACGGTTGTGAGTTCGACCCCCACTCGACGACATGAAATATTTAATATTTCCATCTTTTCGCTCTAGTAATGAGGCAAACCGAGGCATTGAATTCCGCCACTCAACATACAATGCCTCCAGAATTCGGTGGAGAGTGGACAACGCAAGTTTCCTAATGGCAACGGAGTTGCTTAACACTAGGTTCCCAGGTTCCTTACCCTGCTACGTGTGGGATACAGCGAAGTGCGTGTTATAAATGAAGCTAAAAAAATTAGTTACTAGAAAACTAAATAAGCTTCAATGTATAATATTTTTCAAATAAATGAATTGGTTTAGTAAACTTTTAACAAAAAAATTTCGAAAATCTATATAGTTGTAAACAAACCGAGTATTGTGTAAAGTTTCAAACAAGAGCTTTTCCTCTTCATTATCTTATACTTATTTAGTTTGCTTATTAGTTTGCTTACTACTACTTGCGCAATAGCTTTGAAACAAGAAATAATTGTGTTTTCATTGTTTAAAATTATTTTCTGGTCATAAAAATAAATATATTTTTTTAAATAAATTATTATAATTAAATAGTGCGTGTAGGTAAAGCACAAAAATAAATATTTAATAATATTTTAACGTCCTCAATTAGCTCAAAATGATTTTCTATTCATCCACCACAGTAACAATTTAATATTTTTCCGCAAACCCCCCACAGTCGTGCCTACTTACTTACTTATTTACTAGTACTTTGTAACTACTATAATAATTATAAGTATTTCATGAATTTCATATTCAAAATTACTTATTATTGTAAATTTGTGTTTAAAATAAGATATAGGACTTAAATAATTATTAAATGTGTACAAAGATAATTATTATACTAAACAAATAGTTATCAAAAAAGCTGATGAAAGATTGAGTTTTTTCTATATGAATAGAAATTATATCCGAAATATACATGCATAAAGTAAACCACTCGGATTTACCACTAGAATCTCTACAAATATGCTGAATACGTAATGAAAATAACAAATATGTAAAAATAAAAAATTGTTTAAGCTATACGCAAACATAATAGTGATGAATAAGCGGCGAGGGTCGCGTGGGCGTGGACCCTAGTTAAACCTGATGAATACTTCTAGAAGATTAGCCTTTACTATATGAGTACAACTACACAGGCGTCCTCGCTGCTGACAAATATACCACTAAGACCGATTCCTCACGTTGATACTGCGTGCGAAAATATAATATTTTGAAATATATCTTTTGCTTATTTATAAATATACGAAAAAAATAAAAATATTAAATGAAAATATTAAATTTCCTCAAATGGGAATCGTACCCACAGCCAGTCGCGTTCACTGCCCCACGCTTGTGCCCGTGCCCCACGACTGGCCTCAATTCATTGTAAAGAAGACGACTCATTATTGTTTATGAACACGTAACCAAACTATAATATTTTTTTTATTGTAATAAAAGTTTTTGAAATAACAAAAAATAATATTATTTATTTTATTGAAACTATTACAAGAAATAAATCGCGACGAATGAGGACACGACATAGGGCGGGGTCTAAATCTCTCTATTTATTCGCGGTCGTCTCAGTGATACGAGGAGGTACAACAGTGTTCCTTTACACCTCACAACTCAGACTTCTCTACTCTGACCCTGATGCGAGCCTTCAACACATATAATAACTACGCTAAGTAATAAGTATATTTCTAATATAAATGGTAATGTGACTATTTTTAAGGACTTACCGTCATCGTATAAGGTAAAATACAAAAGCCAAATAAAAATATGATTCACAGTGAGTTCTGTATAATAGTATACAGGATTTTATATATTTTATAACAACGACTATCTAGAAAAAAGGAATATCTTTTTTACTATCATACTACTTATCTAATAGTTACTCTAATTACAAGAATATGAGATTGTGTATTTTAAAACATATTTTATTATGAAAAATAAATATATATAAAACGTGTTAAACCTCATTAACACTGACAAATTCCTTTCCTACATAAATTATAACCATCAAAAAATAGGTACTCACTGACTCAATAATAGAAAAATAAGCGTAATGGGCTTAACGACACATTACCGCAACTCTAGTCTCCCTAGGGGAGTCGAATGATCTAATTTGCCGATACTTCTGCTCCCTATACGAATGAAAAACAAGGAGTAGCTTGATGATCGCTTCTAAACTATAATAACGTAATTGCCTCACAAATAACTATGTTTATATAGAAATATGTGTTATACTTTTTCTAAGCTCTTTTTCTAGCTTCTAATAGTTATTTAAAAGTAAAATGTAGTATATATTTTTAAATGAAAGTTAAAGTAAGTTACTATATTTAGAACAAAAGTTATTATTATACTAAATCCATAGTAATTTCATATACCATTAAGTATAAAAATTTCCTAAGTAAGCAATTATTCTTAGATCCAGTTTGTCTTATGTCAGTTAATTCCAGGGTATAAAGTGGGATTCAAAGTTCAAGTAACTTTAGCACATGGGTCGATTAAGCGGGATTTTTATGAGCATTCTTATCAGTAACGGCTGCGATAATAATGCCTTAAAGCACACCTAAGAGAGTTTACGAGGTAAGAAATGTCTAATATTGGCGGACGATATCCGCGGAGATTCTTCATTAACACATATTAAAAACGACGTTAGTACTTTTAAACTGTTTCGATATCATTTTAAAGCTTTAAAGTGTACGCTTCACGTTTTAAAATATTTGTTGAAGCTTACTTTGTAGAGACAGAATTTGGGTGATATAATCTTTCTAGATGATGAAAATGTATATTTTTAAATTATAACAAATCTAATTAGATCTTTTTTCGTGGGTAGGAGTGAAACTAATAACAACTGTTCATAACAGCTGCTTTGTTAAATTCAATAAAAACATAATAATTAGTGTGTTTTTACAAAGATGTGCTAATGTGATTAACATTACCCACCAGCAAGAAGAATCCTACATAAATTCACTTTTTTACTTTCACTTTGCATTTTTTCGAAAATATGGAGTCAATCAAGGAGTCAATGACTGCATTAACTGATTTATTCACAACAAAAATGAGTGAATTTCAACGGGACTTGCACAAGACAGCTTCACCAGTCTCAACATCTTCATTAGCAGCTGAATTCCAACAATTTAAAGGTCTCATACTTTCCTCTTGAACACTTTGTCAGCGACAAGTGGAATTTCTTGCTACTGAGTAGATAGGCAGGAGATGAAAGAAGGCATAAGGTTATTTTATTTCACGGTGTGTCTGAACAAAGATCCGAAGATATAAAAACATCTATTACTGGGTTGATAGGTAAACATTTGATGTTGCCTAATTTTTCCTCTTCCAGTATAAAATCTTCATATCGTTTGGGTAAATATGCTGAAAAACCAAGGCCTATAGTAGTAAAATTTGCTGATGTATCGACACGGGACATGGTTTGGTTTGCCAAAGGTAAATTAAAAGGCACCGGTATCACTCAATCCGAGTATCTCACTAAAGAACGCCATAAAGCATTCCTAGAGGCAAGACAGCGATTCGGGGTTAATAAGTGTTGGTCGAGAAGAGGCTGGATCCATATCATAGCGCCGGACGGGTCCCAACACCAAGTTGAAACCAAAGCCGAGGTTGTTGCAATTTCATGTTCCAATAATAAGTCTCCTGTTGTGCAAAACACCATTGCTAAAACATCAGACAAAATTTTGGCTCCCCGAGTCAAACGAGTGGTAAAAAATAGTTTTCGTTTATGTATTTTTCTCTTATTATTTCTATATTACTTTTGTTGATTTTATTGTAACCATAGTTCTATTTATCATTTAATGCCAGTTTACCCTCATATTATTGTATTCTGTTTTGTTGATTCAATTTATGGAAATATTATTTTATTTTTAAGATAGTTAACTTTTATTGAATTCTTTAATAAATCAAAGACTAAAATAATCATGTCAGGACTTTACAGAAATAATTAATTTGAAAAATTTAAGATATTAAACTAATATGTTATGCCATCAGCATAAATTTACTAAAATATAAATACAACAAAATTTCACAAACATTTAGTAGAAATTCACTATTCTTTTTACTGTCAAAATAGTTTAATAATCATTTCTTAGACATAAATAATTGATTTTGTTATTTAGAATAGTACCCAAATATGTGTTAGATACAGGAACTGTCCTATCTATAGACTGATTGTAATCATATGCAGATGTAATATGTGAGTGATTTCTTTTCCATTTTAAAATTAATTAGTGAATATTGATGTCTTAAGGTAGAAATTTAGTTTTTTAATGTAATCATGCAAAAAGTAAAATGATTATTTTGACTTGAAAATTTTCAGTTTAAGTATATCATTGATAATAGTGTATTGATGTCTGTATATACTTTATGTAGATAGTATAAAATTGTAATAAAAGAACCACTAAGTGTAGCCCTTAGGAGCCTTTCATATAATTAATCAAAAATTTCAAGCTTTAGGTTTAACTCATTTTGTGCTTAAAGTTATTTTGTTTGGTATATTATAGGACATCATTGCCCATGTAAGTTTCTAATTATTAAAAAAAGTAATAACTTTTTCAATGGAAAACTTTAAAAATATTTTACTTTTGTGCTTTTCTAAAATTGTTGCTTTTGTGACTGAGTTTTGTTTTGTAAGTATCTGTCAAATAACATTGTTCGAAGCACAGTTAACTTAT
>HE668032.1:26916-60047 GCA_000313835.2 Heliconius melpomene melpomene | reverse complement strand
GATTATATACAAAATGAAAAATCTTATGGTGGACATTTAAAATCCTTAAATGGAAACAGTGCAGTACCAGGTTTTATAGTGGATGATAAAATATTAATTGTTATTAATGGAAATGATTATGAAAAGGTTAATATAGAGTTAAATAAAGAGAGTAGTGCCACTGTGATTGATGGTGCGTTTGGAAATATTTTAGTTCAAGCTTCAAATGATAATGTTAAGGTATGATTATAATTTTGTTTGTTTGAGATGCTTTTTTTTTAATTTTGCTTATTTATTTTGTTTTTAAGTTAGAATATAAGAAAAGTAATATCTATCCAGTCCAAGTTTTTTAAAAAAATATATAAAATAATGAATATCACCATTTTTTAAATCTTTCAATATATTTTTTTATATAGATAGATATAGATACATTAGATAAATTTTTATATATTTAATTTTTCTTATATTTTTTATTAACAGCCATTACTTGAAACTTTTAAAAGAAAAATTATACAGTTATATTTTAAAGTAACTTTTAAAATTAAACATTAAACATTTTAACAATTTTTTTTTCATTATTTTTATTAAAGAAGAAATCCTTATAGCATTGAAAGGACCATAAAGTTCAAACGATATAGTATCTAAGACTCAATGCCACACTTGGTCTTCTTACGTTTCTCTCAAGTAGCAATCAAACCCACAACTCGACTTGCCTAATTGAATAAGTAAGAAATTAATTTTTAAATTCCCATTATAATAATTGCAGGGTTTCACACTATCAGCCCACCTATCAGCAACTGGTGAATTAATACCAGATATTCAAACTGGTGACCCAACTCTAAACATTCCCAAACCAGAACTACTAGCGGTCATGTGTACTAGAAACGCAAAGGAACAACATGCATGTAGACTTTTAGTCAATGCTGCAGATGATGCAGTGCATTTGATGCAACAAGGAGGTTTGGATGTTTTTTTCAATTTTATTATATATGGGGTTCCTTTTTGGTGTATTAATTTTTGAAATAATTATATGGTATATTTGAAGACCTCACTAAGTGTAGAGTAGTTATTAAAGTACATAAAAACATTTTTATTTAATATTTGCCCCAACAACCTGTGCAATAATGCTAAAAATGCAATATATTTTATTTTTAATATTTCTTTTAAATAAGTAATCCGATATCGATAATTCTTTGTTCGATAGGGATGGTCCCGGAGGGATGGTCCCAAATAAATTTTATGACATTTAGTTTTGGTCTTTAAAAAAAATTCTACGAAACAATAATAATAATAATAGACAATACACTAAATAATAATTATTTTGCACCTGTTTACGTTATAAAAAATATGTTATCAGGTCGCGTACTGTGGACGCGCGAGGAGGCGCTCGCTAACGTCGTCATTGCGGAGTTCGTTGACCTCCCAGTGTCAGACATGGAAGCCGCGTTAGAATCCGAATTCGATCAAAAAGAAGGTTCTTATTTTTTATTTTGCTGCTGAGTTTGTTCCCCTTATTTGTCTAATTTTACACACATTGCGTGTTGACTGATCCGCCAGTCACTTAGTTTTTCTGCTAGAGTGATGAAATGAAAATAACTCTTTCCTTCGAGTGGAAATTGAACCCACGACTGTCGCGTTTACAGTCAGATGCTGTGACGCTGCACAATGACGGCCCCTAGGTTATCGTTGTATTTAACTACATATATTGTCTGTGATGTTACTAATCTTAAATGCATTTAATAATTTTTTCGACGTATTTGTATAAAGTGTATCGTTTTATACTTATATAATATATTTTTGAAATATATATAGTTTTGACTATTTTTAATATGTATGATTATTTAAATATTTTCCAAGCTATATTTTCGAAATTGTTGAATTGAAATCTTTTTAATTTTTTTAGCTGCCAAGGTGTATAGTAAGTACTAAATTGATTGTAGTGTTTAATCCTAGAATTTGTGATTATTTTCGTTTTATATTTTTAATAAGCCTTTGCCATTGTTAATAAGTTGCTGTTTTAATTTAATTAGCATTTTATATTGAAAAATATTTCTGTTTCGTTTTTTTTTTGGCTGTAAGTATGCTCTGAAATTGTTTTCTTAACGAAAAACTAGTTCGAGGTTAAAACTAGTTATTTCGGCTTTTCTTTTTTTCTAACTTCCATGACTCAAATTTGTAATATTTCTTTTTCAGTCTGGTATTTTTATATTCTTTTACTTATTTATTTAAGTTATGTGAATAATGTATCCGTTGCTGTGTTTAATATATGTACTATGATTAACGTGATATAATCTAGCATAGAGCCTTCCTATGTAAATTATGTGTTTTATTTTCATTTGGTAGATTATTACGTTTTATCTGATTAAAGGTTATGTTTAGTATAATTGGTATGGCAAGAATAAGCTACCCACCATACTAACAACTAACTAACCGAAATAATTTAAAAATGTTAAATTTACTCTTCTCATATAAATTTAGGTTCCATATGGTCGGCGTTCTCCAGACGTTTGCACACGCAGTACCAACAGCTACTCAACCTAATAAAGAGCCTGCAAGGAGAAAGCGCAGTAGAAGAGACGTCGCCATTAGTACGAGATTACTTCAACTTACATAAAATTATTGTACTCGTCACTGATGCTGGGAAGGTATAGATATAAATAATACTTTTTTATTCCGTATTTCTGTGTTCTATGTGTGTGTTTAATTGAATGTCTTAACACTTGGTTCCCTCTGCCTACCCTGCTATATGCGGGATAGAGTTAAGAGTAACGTTGTGATACTATTAAATAAATGATTTATTTATACATATTCAAATTAAGATGAAGTGACCTTAGTATGTTTTTATGATAGTCTGTTTGTTTTTTTATAGTCACGCCGACTTATCTCTTAAGCTATTATCTTATATTTACATTGTTTAGAGTAGCAATAATGTTTTACTTTAAATTTCTCATATTTAAATGCTATTTTTTTTGTTGCATGCACTTTTAGACGTAAAAAAGGGAATCTATATTTTTTTCATTCTTGTAGAAGTAATTTTTATATCCACTAATGGCCCATGCGCGGCTTCGCCCGCTTCTTTTTTATTTCATTCTTTAGATTCACGTTGTATTCCCAAACATATTTTTCTATCAATTAATGTAAGGAAACCTTGCAAAACATCTTCGTCACCTATTTCTTGTCATACAGTAATGTAAACTCCGTTTAAAAAAACTACTACTCTAGAAAACTTCTTAATGAAATTTCACATATATTTAAAATATTATATGTCATTGCTTCTTATTAAGGCCAATCGAGGTGCAGGGGCACAAAGTGACTGTAAACGCTATAGGTTGTGAGTTTGATTCCCACCAGTGGAAATGAAATAATTAAATATTTAATATTTTTATTTTTTCTCCCTGGTATCGAAGCAAAACGGGGCTGAGTCTCGCAAAACGGAACGGAGTGTTCCACCAGGTTCCCTCTGCGCCTACCCTGCTGTGTGCGGGACACAACGTGACGCTAGAATAAAATTATACTGCACTAACTACAATTCAGTAGAGTGTACTAATATTAATTTCGATTTTCTTACAGATTTTCGGCATAGACAATCTATCAGGTAAAATATTATGGCAGAAATACGATCCTAACCTGAACCCAGAGAACGCTTTAATATTCACCCGGCGCTCCGCAAGACACGCTCCGTACGACGCGTATTTATCTATAGTGGGGAAACATGAAGTAAGGATATTTTATTATTAATATAATATAAATTTAAGTAGCATATGTAAAATATTAATCGGTCGGTATAAGAGGTGGTCAGGTTCGATTCCCAGTCAAGGGAATTAATTATTTTCATGAATGTCTAAATTAATTTCCTTGAGTCCCACTTGTGCCTCCGCGCCTTTACTTTGTCTCACACAAGAATTCCGACGTAGCATAATAATAACGTATGGCTTAGCAGTTACAATGTTTGGACATTAAACAAGAGTATAATTATTTAATAATTTCCTTCAGGAAACAGGCAACGGCTACATAGTAAGCCTTAACCCGATACGTGGCGCGCTATCAGGAGAAGGCGCTCTGCATTTGGACACTCGTCTCCTCCAAGTCGCCATTTTACACGTACGTGATGCGGAGAGTCTACACGCTTTAGTTTTGTTGGATGAGGATGAGAATGTACAGGTTAGTGTTTTGTTTCTATTTATATTTGTGTTTTTTAATTTTCTTTCTTGCTGAAGCCGTCATGCTGTCAGAAATTGGAAATAAAACACAGTGTTGAGTTCGATACTCCATACAAAATATCTGGAATTTGTGCGGAAAGTGAAGAATATTCTTGAAACTAGGTTCTTTCTCTCTATGTATATTTCCAAGTTAATTGACAAATAAACATGAGAATGTCCTTATGCTTTATCTTTTTTATTTTTGTATTCTTGCTTCTTTCTATTTTATGTGCTAATTCTGATATCCTAATTATGATTTATTGGTTGATTGATTATACCTGATTTAAGATATGTGTCATATAAAAGCAAAAGCAGCAACATCCATTTTTTTTAAATTAACTACAAATGAAATCTGTTAGTGTGGCGGCTACACTACATATTACACTTATAGTTATATTTTCAAAAAAAATGGATGTTGCTGCTTTTGCTTTTATATGACTCGTATATTTATTATGAAATATTATGTTTCGTGCCTTTTTAAGGTGTTTACCTCTTACATCATTAAAGCCTAATAAAACTGTTACGTTTTTTAGTGTAGCTATTTTAATTATGAAAAAAAAAACATAGTCATAGTATAAAGAAATATTTGATTTTTGTGGCTATTTTAAGAATTAAAATGTTTATTTATTAAAAAATATACTTTTGATTTCAGGTGCTTCCATATACAGCACAACCATTAGTACAAAACTTCTATATGTATGTGGCTAACAAGGAGAATGGCAAAGTCAATGGATATGCATTAAGATATAACGGAAAGGTAATTTTTCCTTAATTTTTACATTTGAGTAATTTTTTATTTAATTATCTATGACTAAAATGAGGTTTTATTCCTGAGGCTTACTATAAATAATTTGTCATCTATTGCTTAGTAGTTAAGTGGCGACATTCAACGCCGCGTTTTGCGTCGTTACCAGAGCGAAGAAATGAAAATATTCCATTTCCTTTAGTGGGAATCGAATCCATAGGCTGTTGCGTTTACAGCCGCACGCTTGTGTCCCTGTGCCACGACTGGCCTCAAACCGATGTTGGTATTGTTTTCATTGGCACTTGGAATCTTATCAACTATATTGGTTTGATTATTTAATTTCACTTAAAAATTAAGTATTGAAAAATTGGTGACATTACATTTTGTGTATATTATGAATACAGTATAACGTTTTTTAATTTTGGACAATGCGGGAATCGTAAATAGTAATTCCTCCAGGAAAAAGGCAACACAACTTTTCACAATTTCCGCCTAAGTAAGCAGAGGGAACCTAATAGTTAAGACTTTCCATTCTCTAAAATTGCGTTGCAGCTAGGTACTAATTAAATTAACCATTAATTTTAAGGAAGTCCTAGCCCAGCGCACGTGGTCGCTTCGCCTTGGCGGCAGCATAGCGGCGGCGGCGACGCGCGCGCGCTCCGAGCGCGTGCGGGCGCCGGGTCGCGCGCTCGCCGACCGCACCGTGCTCTACAAGTACTCTAACCCCAACCTGGTGCTGTTCCTGGTGGACAGTGATGATCCTACGCATAAGGGTTGGTTTCGCGTTATATTTTTTTAGTTAGAAATTGGCCCATGGCATGTATGCATGAAAAGCATTGTATCGTTAACTTTGACTACTGATAAATAATCTTTAAATTTTTTATAATATTTGTATTCCAATTTACCCCATTTTTTCTCCTCACAGAAACTTTAACAGCAATAGTAGTGGACGCTGTGTCCGGGGCCATAGCGGGCGCGGCGTGGCACAGACGCGCGAGGGCTTTGCCTCTAGCAGTGCACGCGGACAATTGTTTCGCGTATTTGTATAGAAGTGAGAAGCATAGGCGGGTTGAATTAGGTAATTTTGTGTTTTATGTTATTCTTTTTTGCTTTGAGTTGTGTCCCTCATTCAGCTATAATAGCGACTGCTAAATAGATACTGTACCCTAAGCATAATTTTTATTTTTATAGTCTGTGCAAATTAAATTGCAGACTACAACTAGTAGTACTAATATTTAAAATTAGACATATCTCTCCATCAAAACTAGAGCTATTCCTCATCGCGTTCTCTAACTAGGATTGCTAACGCAAAACAAGAATAAACCTGGAGGCTAAAAAATATTTAAAAACCTAAAAAAAATCTATACAATTTTACACTTTCTTTTGATATACCTGGAATACATATCTTTAAAATCAGTTCACAAATTACGAAGAAATTAACGGACATCCTCTTCTTTTAAGAAGAGTTGGTGAATAAAAGAAGAAAAATGTGATAATAATATGTAATACCCTCCCAGCCACAATAGAGTTGTACGAGGGCTCCACCCGCTGGCTGCCCCCCGGCGCGCCCTTCAGCTCGCTGGGCGCAGAGGCGCGAGCGCCCGCCGTGGAGCGTCAGGCCTACATCCTGCCGGCCGCACCGCACGCCGCCGCCTTCACCGCCACACGGCGCTCGCTGGCCGATCGGCACTTGTTGTGTAACTTACAAATTTGTATTATAGTATAAAAAAATTATGTATGTAATGAGATTTGAACTCGCGTCTCTTGGAGATAGTCCAAGCGTTCCGATCCTCAGCTATACAGTCATTTCGTATACATGTAATGTTGTACACGTTTATTTCCATAGTGTAGAATATTAGTGAAGTATAAAATTGTTAAAAATGTTATAAAAAGTTATTAAAAATGTTGTTTGTATAAAATATTTTAGTAATTTGGATGTCAAAGTGATTAAAATGTATTGATATTCTTCTTTAATAAGTAATGCTACGAGCACAAACTTTGTCTTTTTACCTCCGTGAGAAAATTAAAAGTGCTTCCCAATCTGGAATCGAACTCACAGTCGTCGTATTAACAGGAAGACTTTGTCCCACTGTACTACATCTAAAAATATTAAACACTATATTTTAAAACATTATATTTGAATTTTATATTACAGTGGCGTTATCAAAAGGCGCCATAATAGAGTTACCATGGGCCTACATAGAAGCGAGACGAGGAGTGGGAATGGGAGAAGAGGGACAACTCCCGTACACACCAGAGCTGCCCCTACCATCGGAAGCCACGGTCAACTACAACCGCACAGTGCAGCGTGCTGCCCGCGTCTATACTGCACCCGCCGCTTTAGAGTCTACCAGTCTCGTGCTGGTTACGGGGCTTGGTGAGTTTTTATTGACTTTTCTATAGTATAAATTGTCGTTCAGGCCAGATGTGGCGTATACAATGTGAAGCTGATTTAATTTTTCAATTAAATTTCTAGATCTATTCTACACGCGAGTGGCTCCATCAAAAACCTTCGATCTCCTCAAGGACGACTTCGACTACTACCTCATAGTGTTAGTGTTAGGAGCCCTAATCGCAGCGACGTACAGTTCGAAATACTTCGCGTCGAGGAAAATGCTGAAAATGGCGTGGAAATAACGTGTTGTTGTGTGCTGTTTTTATGATAAATGTGTGTTGATTTAAATAGGTGTTGATGTATAGAAATGGATTTAGTTATTTGATAAATGTTAGTTTTAATTCCAATTGAATTATTATTTGAGTAGTTTTTTAACTAAGTCGTCGGGGACTGTAGTCGCGACAGTTGTGGGCTAGGTTCCCTTACACAATTTTGGTTTTCTCTCTCTGGTAACTACGCAGTAACAAACGCGGCGTTGAATTCCGCCAGTCAACATGCAATGTGGGAAATATAGTTTCTTTTCTCTAGATTAACTATACCTACCCCCGGCTATATGCGGGATGACGCGAGAATGTTAGAATAAAAAAGCGAGACGTTATTTTAAATCTATAATAGCAGAAAAAAAAATCTAAAATAATTTGTATAACTTAGACCAAATTTAAAATTCATTGTTTACTGCATATTTAAATTTAAAAAAAATACTAAGTCCATTTCTTTATGTCACTGACCTCTTACATTGAGGCACTTGAATTGTTCTTATTGACCATAAAAGGACGGTGATTATTGACTTTTTTATGAAGAGTGGTGCAATAAAAATGGCTATTATATAGATATCGTTTAATGCACTTCTATCAGAAGTATCACATATAGGAATCGGCTTATTAATATAAATATTTATATAAAAAAGCAGCCTCACACAGTACTCAGAAAGGCGGAGGGAACCTAGTGTTAAGACACTCAACGACGACTTTTAAGGTGTTAACTTGTGTCACGCCGCCCAATTTTCAAAAAAATGTATGTTAAATTACGGAACTTAACGCCAAAATTACACCTACCCTAAGACGGCCAATTTTCTAAAATATTATAATTATATCATGATGTAGCCATCTTTATTTAATTTAAAAGTCAATAATTAATGTTATGTGCCCAATAATTAGTATCAATAATGGACGATTAGTTTGAGTTGTATTAAATAGGAAACTTGCATTTATATATAGTTCTAGATAAAATATGATGAGTATATTTATTTAAGATACAAATTGTCCAAAGATTTTATTATATTTTTCAAATAAATAGTGAAAAGAATATTTAATTCTATATCTATAGTTCTATACTAATAGTCTTATATTATAAAGCTGAAGACTGTTTGTTTGGTTGAACTCTCTAATCTCATGAACTGCCATTTCGAATTGAAAAATTCTTTATGTATTGGATAGTCCATATATGGACTAACAAATGTGAAGGAAGGCTATAAGTATAAAACATTAAGTTAATAGTTTCATGAATTTGTTTTGTATCATATCCATTTTAGTCATATCCTTTTAAACATGCTGGCGAATCCGCAGATGCATACTAGTATGGTAAGGCCGATATGCCGCGGCCGTCTTGAAATTAAGGTTTCAGAATCTTTTGCGCATTGTGCACTCGGGAAGACTAAGATAAACCCTTAAAATAAATAATAATAAAATACTCCATAAAATAAATCTGCGCTGCCATCTGCAGCTAACTTCAGGGCGACCACAATTCGTTGACCCTACGTAACGTACACTATATAATTAATAACGCAATATAATTTATTTAAAAAGTTTTTATATAAAAAGAAATTATATATATAAATAACAATTTAAACTAATTGTCCATACATAAGTGATCTATGAGCGAGGTTTTAGTTGTAAGAAGTCATGTTCCGTATAATTAATATTATTACATACATATGTATGTAAGATTATAAATATTTGTTACAGTGTTTATTTTTATCTGTTGCTTAGATTTTTTTCTTGTTTTTACGACTCCAAATGGCGGGATATTTTTCTTACATTCTAAAAGAACTTAATAGTTTTGTTTACGAATTAAATTAATTACATACGCTGTGTTAATATCTTCTGTTCTTAGAAAATACAAAATTTATGATATTTATAATATTTCATTATAAATATCATAAATTTATAAAAAATATAAAATAAACTTATATAGATACTATTATAATTATAATTTGATATTAATTTATCAAAATTAATTAATCCAAAATCGTATTATTGTTGATATTGTATTTCTCCTTCAAATGTAATTAAGATTAAATATAGCTAGTTCAATTTAGAAATTTATTATTTATTTAAACTAAATCAATTTGAAGACCATTCCATAAAAACAACAACAGATATTTTACTATATATGGTTCGAATGTAGGTAAATTATTAAATTTACTATAAAAATTTCACATATATTATAGTAATATATAGTTTATAGTATAGCTGTTTCTGTTTTGGGACGCCATTTATTTGAAGTGTAATTACATCGAATAAAGTTTTCTTTTTTTAAAATGAACAATATGTACAAATATAAATGTATTTACTACATTATTGTATCATAATAGTAAATAAATAACAAATATTAAATAGAATATAATAAAAGCGGTTAACTAATTGGTTTTTAAAAATTAATTAAGATTTCTAACATAACATTAATAAATATTGAAATATATTTACCAATCACAAATATAGACTTAGATCAGTCTTGTATATATTAATGTAAGGGGAAATATTTTAATGTAGCATAAGATAATAGAAATATTCAATATAATATAAAAAAACTTATTGCATATATAATACAAACATACATACATAAACATAATCCCAAATAAATGTTATGTACATAGAACTCCTATGTAGATTTTTTTATTGTGAACTAAATAAATCAACTGAATTAACTCTTAATGATTGATTGATTGAATAAATTGGGAAATGTAACTAATATGAAAGTTTAGTATTGATTTTTTTTCTTGCTTATATGCGATTCGAAGGATTGTTATTTAGAAGTTATATAAGTGCAGTATTATGGGTGTTGTGGTTTGTTTGTAAAATTAGCTACCATTTTTTTATATAAAATTACAATTATGTATATCAATTTCACACTCCAAGGAGATTCAACAGAGATAATGTTAGACAATAGGAGAATGCATGTTGAAAAAAGACCCAGTGAGAATACTGCCTTCACGTATAAAATATAAGTTTCTTAAAATTAGATTTGTTTAAAAAAAAAATTATTCACACACTTAGAATAGGAAAATATTTCGATTTTTTTTCTTTAACCTAATGACCTTGGACATAGTGGATCGAAAGAATGTATGGCTTAATTGGTGATTTGAACAGTTTGTAAGAGGCGCAGGTTCAAATACCCGTTACCATAAAATTTTATACACTTCTAAATATTGTGGACAAAAATATAAATGAATTACTTTTAAGGTATTGAAATGTTTTCATCATCGAATATTTTGCAGGGCTGTTGTCCTTATGTATTTATATATATGTCGCATTTCATGTAATTACGGAGTGGGTTTGGGATTATGGGTATAATTGTTTTCACTTTGTTTTTATAAAGTAAATAAAATAAAGTACCTACTGCCAAATTTAGCTTTTTATTTTAATGTAACCTTCATCTATATAAACACTTTTAAAAGTATAGAAAAAATAAAGTAATTAGGAATTTTAAATGATCTTTCTTTATTATTTAGGGAATATTAATAAAACAACAATAACGATTATTTAGTTTATTTATTATTTTGGCTTTTATTCGTAACATATAATAAATTTTGCTGCTAAAGATGCTTTAAATTAGATGAGATTGAAGTTAAGAATTTAAAGTTAAGAATTTCCAGAAACTTCAATTAAAAAAACAACATTATTATCAACTAATTACATTTTTTAAGTTTTCTAAAATTCTAACATTTAAAAATATATATAATTTTACAATTTTGGTACTTAATTTTCCAAGTAAAAGGATTTTATGAAATGCAATAAAAATTGTTAATAAACTAAAGTTTAAGGATACTATTAGCACGTGGCTTATTTGCGGTTCCTATTTATTAAACTTCTATTATTTTTATTTATCGCTGTATCCCGCTGCACTAAATCTTCTATTTAGGCTGAGGAGACCTGGGAACCTAGTGTTAAAACACTCAGTCTGATTAAGATGCTTCCGTGTCTTTCTTGCTTGATGAGTGACGTAATTTAACGCCGCGTGTTACCTCTTTAAATATTTCATTGCCCCGAATGGAAATCTACCCCACAACTGTCCGCGTTTAGTCGCACACTTGTGCCCTAGCGTCATGACGGCCTATATTATTAATTATATTTAATAAAATAAACTAGTCGATTTAATAGCTTGATAGACGCTGAGCAGCTAGTTATATTTGGTTCCGCCTGAATATACTAATATGATGTTTGTCCAAATAAAAGTACATTAAAATTGAATTTTAAAAAATGCTGTACACGTTATTCTCTTTACAGTGATAAAGTAAACGAATATTTTATTATCAGGAAACAATAATTTAAATTGTGCAATAACATACAGTATAAGAGTTCATAAAAAATGAAAAATATCAAAAGTTCGAAATGTAAATAAGCACTTAATTATAAGTATTTCCGCAATAGGGCAGTAATGAAGAATATGTTATCTTTTGCTTTGAAATAATCTAGTGTATTTTTTACCGGGAAGCAATAATTATCAATTAGACAACAAAACAAACAGGAACAATATTCACTAAAAACTAAAAGAAATTAAAAAAAAACAGTTCAAAAATATAAGTATTTATGTATGTGACGACTGGGACGTTGGTCCCATAAGGTGTTCCAGCACGAGGTATAGGGTCATGGGAAAAATAGGGAGGTGGGAGTGGAGTTCGTTGTCATCGTAGTTTAAATGAAAGATGTCTGTCTCTTACTATATAGAGAATATACTCAAATAAAAACGACTTTTCTATAAACAAAAAATAAATAATGAGAAAGTAACAAAAAGAAAACAAAACAATTTATCAATTATTTATGTACATAAAATATAAGTTTAACATTAGTATTATATACAGCGTTTTCCGTCTCATAGGGCGTTCCTCGCACGGGGTGTAGAATAACAGGGAAGTGGGAGGTGGGAGGCTGGAGTTCCACGTTGTTAGCGCACAGGGCCCGCAGGTGCCGCCACGCCACGCCGTACTCGTAGTCTAGGAGGTCCTTGAAGAATCGCACTGCTAGCATCTGTTAGGAGTGTCGTTATTGTCTTTAATTTGTATATAATCGTGTATAATGTACATTTATATGGATGTTTTTCAGCTTCACGCTGTATCCTGCATACAGCAGGGTATTCAGGGGAAACCTAATGTTAAGACACTCCGTTTCCTATTTTCCGCCGCTTTCTGGAGACATTCCGTGATGTGTGTGTATGTGGCGGAACTCATTGCCGTACTTTTCCTCATTACCAGAGCGTGGAAATAAATATAGTACATACTACATTTGTTCGAACCAAAATAACAATCACTGCGCCACAAAAGCTCAGAGGTTGAGATGGACATTGTGTCTAGAGACAGGAGTACAACAGCACCGCACCTGCAGTGGCTTGGGCTGCGTGTTGGCCAGGTACAGCTGCACGACACTGGCGGCGTCCCGCAGGCGAGCGCGGCGCAAGCGCAGGCGCGCGATGAGGCGCGCGAGTTGCGCCAGCAGCTCGGCCTGCAGCGCGTAGGCGGCGGAGGCGCGGTAGGCGGCGCGCGCGTCTTGCATGCGGCTGTCGACGCACGAGCGCGCGAGAAACTGGTATATGCGCGGGAGGACCTCTCTGTAAACATTGAATAACATTGTTTTAACGTATAACAACTTATTCAGAAGAGGCATGACTCATTGTCACGTTCCGCCTGAGCTGAGCGTGCAAGTTCGCGATCGGCGAACGACGGCGGGTCGTGAGGAAGGCTGCACTGGTGCTGAGTGTTCAGAAGCTTCTGAAAGTAGCTCCTCTAGCACACCTTGCACTGATCAAGTCTCTGACGCAAAGTCATTTTGCGATATGTTGCGTCCCTTTATCGTCATTATCAAGGCACGTGCAATTTGTATAGTCCTGCCTGACGTTCTGCTCCTCCATAGTTTCAAGTTTATCTAATAATGGTGAAAAACTGTCACTGCGCTCTCTGGCTACAGTTCTTTTTTTGGCATGTTTCACTATGTACTCCAGACTGTTTTCAGGAGAGCTGGATTGCCGCCACTTCTTGAAGGCAGTCTTTGCCTGACCTGTGTGGGGAACAAACCTGCAACGATCTATTGTACAGTCGCACTACACTTAAATGGACTTTTCAAATATTATTCCTATAATTCATTCATTCACACATCATAAAAATTCTACCATTTGAATTAAAATCTAGTATTCACATTATTAAGCAAAACTCACTTAACAGCTCGACTCTTTATAAAGTCCTTCGAAACGTCCGCCAATGTAACAAACAGCTCAAACGCTTTCTTCACAACGGGGGGTTCCCCTTCAAATCTCGTCACTAGTGGTGCCCAAATAACATGGACTAAAGGTAATAATTCATCTTCGAAATGGCGGACTATAGGCAGTCCTACTGTTAGGATTTCTAAAGTAAGTATGGACTCATCTCGCGGACACGTTATGAAGTGAACGCATCGTTTAAGTATTGATAGTGTGACGGTCACGTGTTTCGGTATTTGTGGTGTTTCCGCTGAAAATAAATAATAAATTAAATCATTATATTAGTTTTATTTAAGACTTAGTAGTATTATTTTTAGACATTTAAAAATCCGTTCTAATCCATTATTATTATTATTTTTGGTTCCCAAGTTAATTTGATAGAAAAAAACACTTATTATTTTATTATTTTGGGATATAATTACTTTAAAAAAATTCTGCTTCGGGTGATGAAATACAACAATGTATTCTATATTATAACAATTTTTTTGTATCTATTATATTTTTGGCTCATACTCGAACAGAGTTTATTTAGATGCAATTTAGCCCAATGTCACAAATTGCACACTTTCATAAGAACTTTAATATTTTAGAAAATACTAGTGTTGGAAGTATCGTAAAATGAAGCCGTAGCTTTTGGTTACTCAACTCAGCTATATAAACATACATTAATAAAAAAATAACAAAAATAATTTAAAAAGGACCACTCACGAA
Organism: Heliconius melpomene melpomene; assembly: GCA_000313835.2. Taxonomy (NCBI): domain Eukaryota; kingdom Metazoa; phylum Arthropoda; class Insecta; order Lepidoptera; family Nymphalidae; genus Heliconius; species Heliconius melpomene. The sequence goes on along the minus strand of HE668032.1, from coordinate 45,550 downwards.
CAACATTATCATCATAATCCAATAAATCCTCTTCCTTTCTTTTCGAGTCCTCTTTATACATTTCTTCTACACTTTTACCACTCTCTCGTTCAAAGTCACTTGTACTGAGCAACCTCTCCATATTAGTTTTATTCTTCTCATATTCTATGACGTCATTTAAAATATCTATTTCTAGTTTATTTTGTACGGTGGGTGCGGGTTCGTCGGGAAACCACTTTCGTATACAAGTGATGAATGTTAGAAACACTTGGAGGTAGGCGTAAAGGTTTTTTTGGTAATAGGTATCGCAGCTCTGGACTAACACCTAAAAATAAGTAATTTATTTTATTTTAAAGAAAATTAATTCTTATAGACGCGTTAACAATTTCGGACCGCGAGGCGCAAATATAAATACCGCTGTGTTAACATTTTTATACGTTATCTAAAATGAAGTTCAGTGTTTTTATCATCATATATAAATGAAAACAAGTATCGAAAGTTATTGATGATTTAGTTTTTAAAAACTTTTTGTCTTGATATTTTATAAGCTATTGAAATTATGGGTGAAACTATAAATACAATAATAATAATAATATAACAATAAGCCTTTATTCAGAGTCTTAAGGTTTTAAAATGCAGTAGTAATAATATAATTATAAATATATTAATGTTATTTAGGGATCCACTACCATTTTCGAAAGTTTTCGACTTCGACATCTGTAGCCTTAATACGGCAAAGGCCGACGGCCGGCCGAGGACGAAGGCTCCATAAAATTCTTATAAATTCTTGTAAATGATTTCAAGAATTTACAATCAAAATACACTAAGATGGACAAGTCGTGGCCTTTTGATTAAGGATTTAATCAAAAATAAAATAAAAAAGCTTTAACGGTAAATACTAACATCTTCTACAATTCCATACAAATGGTCTAGCACATCGGCATTGCTGTACTCCATCACTACAGAAAGTATCTGTAGTGCTGATTGTACACTCCACGCCTGTAAATAAATATAAAATAGTAGTTATAAAGAGACGCACTTTATGGCCCTTCACCATGACTGGCTTCGGTATCTGTTAATTAATATTATTCGAAATTTCTTATTATTGGAAGGTAACTATGCTATTACAACTATGTCGGGGGAGTGCTGACATGCAGAATGTTTTGCCCCACTTTTTTATATATTTACCTTTTTCAATCTAGAAGTAACTTGGCTAGTAAAGTAATCCGCATTCTCAGCGATAAGATGTGAAACATCTGCATGTCCAAAGGCAGTGGAAATATCGGTCATGGCTTTTAAACCGGCCAGGTGGAGATTTTCATATTTACTGCCTATACAAAAAATATTTAGATTAAATTAAGTATATTAGCTAAGAAAAGCTTAAAAAAATACGTTAAATGTTATGTGTAGCAGGATTTGAACTCGTGCTTTTGTTTTTAATACTCTATAGTAGTAATAATCTATATATATAAAAGAACTTGTCCTCACTGACTGAGGTAAGACGCACGCACAGCCGTAACCGCTGTGAGTAGAAACGTAAAATTTGGACAGATGTTTACTTTCGTAATCTGGACATCCACTAAGAAGGCATTTTGTAAAATTTTAACCCTAAGGGGGTGAGATAGGGGTTGAAAGTTTGTATGGAAAAAAAATTAAATCGGCACCAATTCTTATAAAACTTGAAATTTAGATTTTTAAAAGTATTTAATTGAACACGTGTTTCATAGTTTTCTAGAATTCTCCCCCTAAGGGTGCAAATAAGGGGTTGAAAGTTTGTATAATTTTTTTTTAAATCGGCACCAATTTTTATAAAATTTGAAATTCAGACTCTTAAAAGTATTTAATTGAACACATGTTTCATGGTTTTCTAGAATTCTTCCCCTAAGGGTGCAAATAAGGGGTTGAAAGTTTGTATGGAAAAATCTTTAAAACGCCACGGATTATTATATTTTTTTTAATTTAGACTCTTAAAAATATTTAATTGAACATGTGTTTCATGGTTTTCTAGAATTCACCCCCTAAGGGTGCAAATAAGGGGTTGAAAGTTTGTATGGAAAAATCTTTAAATCGCCACCGATTTTTATAAAAATTTTAAATTTAGACTCTTAAAAATATTTCATTGAACACATGTTTCGTGGTTTATTCACCCCTAATTACGCAAGCGAAGCTGCGCGCGTCCGCTAGTAATCTATATGCGCAGTGCAGGCATATTGCTATATGGGCAGGCAGAAAAAACTCAGTGTCTAGACACTACAAATATTGTGTAATAACGCTAATAATAAACATGCAATGAATGGAATTCTAGAAATTTGCAAATGTTTGGCAGTTTCTTGCCATTCATTACGTGTGAAGTGATTAAACTCAACTCTGCACTTTATCATTACTCAAAATATGAAATAATCAATTCCCCCGAGTGGGAATCAAACACACAACCGTTTTGTTTAGTCGTACAGATGCTATCACAGTCCAAGACTTTGTCCAACATTTGATTATTATGTGAGATCACATGATCTTTAGTAACACACATAAGATACTTTTTTTTTTTAATAAGTGTTATACTTTATACAAGAATTCTTTTAACAGACACAGACAGACAGCCTCGCAATTTTTTAAATACCTACACGATATCAAGTAACGTTTTTAGTTTTCCAGCCAAAAGAGTAAAACGTCAATTAAAATTAATAATTAGCATTCATCTCCTTCAAAAAATCTAGAAGACTTACCAACCCTTTCCAATATCAAACATAAAGTCTTCAACAAATACTTCTGATAATCGTGTCCGAGTCGTTTCGCCATGAACCCGAGACCTTCCGTTAAGAGACAACAGAACGCCATATTGTTTTGAGCCTCCCCTAACGTTGAACACGTATTGGGTTCTATATATTTTATTCTTGGGTGCGTGTAACTTATGTCTGTGTATCGAACTTCTGTTGCACCTTCGAATAAGCCTGCAAGTGAAATTAAATTAAAATATTCTTAATTGATATAAGCTATTACAGTACGTCTTACATTATTGTTTACTCGGGAAAATAATGAAAAGTAAGAAAAATGTAAAATCAAATCTGCGCAGCCATCTACAATTAATTTCAGGACGGCGACTGTTTAGTGTTATTTGAAATTAAAGCTATTACCGACACGTAAGACAGCTCTGCGAAGAAAAATCGGCAAGCAACTCAACATACACAATTAACATATTAATTTTTTTTAGTAAAATAAAAACCTTTTTGGGGTATTGGTGATTTATAATTAGGTTTCAATATAACAGTAATCCTCTCGCACCTAATTCTACCGCATACAGATTGTCTAAAGCTATCATTATTCCTGGTCAATTCATTCGTTTTTTTTACGACAAAAAAAGAAATATAAATTAGAAATATAAATGGCTGTAATTAAACGTCTCAAATTTTATGATGACCATATTACTATTAAAAATATATTTTTAATTTCTTACCAGGTACGGAATCTTTAATCCAAGCGCGTGGGTTATAAATAGTTTCGTCTAATGTTTCTTCGCTTGACAACGGCAATTCTCTACCTACTTCCAAAGGTAAATACCATATATCTTCCTCTGTGTATGTTGATATTATACGCTCGGAGAGATGCGGGTTCGAATTTGGCGCTGAAAATAGTTGTTTATTACATTTTTAGTCATTAGGTTAAAATAAGCTTTAGTAAAGTAGACAGAGGGCAGCTAGTGTTAAGGTATTTCAACACTGCATCTTATTCTAGAATAAGGCGGTCTAGACCGTAAATACTTACAAACTCAAATTAAAACAAATTTGAAAGAGTTAACAGGATATAGAAATTAACATTGCTCCTAAGTTAAGTCAGTGAAGTGAGCGCAAAAAGCACGTATTCTTACCGGAAGCCAAGAAATTCATGATATACACAAGCTCACAGCTCCTCCTCTCATAGAATAGTTCCAATAGTCTGTCTAAAATAAGTTCTCCACTCTCCGCTTCGCCTAATTTCTGACATATTTGTTGAAATCTCATCTCGCAGATCTTCGTGTCTAAGTGCCGGAGACGACGCCATGGAGTGTCGATTGAAGGTGTAAATGTTATATCTGAATATGAAATACATATTGTATCATTATTAAACTCTGAGGAAATTGTAAGCAATTACACAGTACGGTTGATGAGTCGTGGTTGCCATAAAGCTAGATGTAGACGGCAGCGTAGATTTGATTTTAAGATTTTTTTTACTTTTAATTATTTTCACGATCCGTCGATCTGAGAATGTGCTATCTCGTTCAGTAGATAAGGCGGAGGCCAAACTTCCCTATTCGGTGGACTGAGAGAAGATTTCACGACTCTATCTCGCACTTACCTCTCGCCGCATGCCTCGTGAGGAGCCCTACGTCAGTATGCAAAGAGGCGGCGGCCAACATGGCGTCACAGAGGCGCGGGAAGGCGTCGCTGGGGGACAGCGCGGACGAGAGGCGCTGGGGGCGCGCCTCGTCGCAGAGGATGCTCAGGTAGCCGTGCAGGAGGTTCAACGCTGAGTACTTGCGATTTGCGTCTGTTGATAGAGAATTGTTTTTTTACTGGTATTCAATTGCGGCTTCGCTCGTGTGGTTTAAAGGAAATAACTAACTAACACACAAGACGCATTTTAAGTGTCCGAAGTAATAGCAGGTAACCGCATCGAATCAATAGCAGCTTTCGATGTATAGAATATCAAATATAACAAGTTTCCAATTAAAATTAGTAGATCCCGAAGCGTGTAACGGAACAAACCACGGAAACGTGTAACAGAGTGTCCTGTCCCCTTTGCCTTTCCTGGCCAGGATACTGTTTGAATATGATTGAATAACCACACTGTACCTACTGTGTCGACCATACTGTTTGAATAACCACAGCCTTTCATATGAACGAATAAATAAAATTCAGGTTTCAGTCATTCATAAAGAGTAAAACAAAGAAAAAATATAATTCATTAATAATACCCACCAATATTATTCAAAATTCTCGGCAAACAATTGAGGGTTGTAAAGAAATTCTCGCACAGACTGTCAACCGCTTCTAGGCGTTTCTCTTGTGTTGAGGATAGGAAATACGATTTAATTGATTTCGAGCAATAATCTGATACTTCTTTGTATTGATCATTTGATAACGATATTAGGACATCAAGAGCCATTGTTAGGGAGGGCTGCATCGTTCTAAAAGTTTTAATCATGTAAGATATGTAATTCAGCATAAATATAAAATATTTTATTCCCTTGAGTGAGAATCTAGCTGACTTCATGTTATATTAAAAAATATATTTTTTTGAGTAATTCTTATTTTATATGAAATTCAAATATCATTATTCTATTTGACACAATTAATTTTGTGACGATTGTTAATTAGTAAATTTATAACTAATACAAACACCTCAAAAACACAAATAAAAAACCTAAAATACTCACAAATTACACTCCGAAACGATTCTATAGCATAACACTGCCAATTCCTTCCTAACCCTATAATGTTCGTGCGTGACTAACGGCACCAGGCTCTTGACCACTACGGCCAATTTGTCCCCCGCCATTGCATACCATTCTGGCGTACGTTTCGGTATATCTTTTGGTGTTTTACCTTAAATTAAAAAGGAAAATAAGTAATTTATTTAATTTTATTATTTATGTCTGTTAGAAGCGATCTTCTCCAAGGAATTGAAAAAATAAATTAATGTAACATTATAATGTTACATGTAAAGATATTTCTAAAATTGTTCTTTCAAATCAAATTTATAGTTTGTAGTTTGTTATATTTGTATTGAATTATAATTAAATAAATCAATTTAGTTTTCATTAAAAAATGTCATCAGGTTATAATATGTATATTATTATTCAGAAAATCTATTTAGTTAGTCTCTACATGGTAGCTTTTTTTTATCTACGTGGTTAAATCTTGTCATTTTAAATATATATATTACATAACTATTAATGAATTAACGTTATTTAAATAATAAATATATGGTTAGTAAAGTAAAGGCATGATTTTGTTAGATGACAAAAATTTTTTTGAATACATAGTATTCTATAGGTAAATTGAACTTTTTAAACTAATTTATGATCTTAAATTACATACACAAACATTAGAATAATAATAGTTTTAAAGAAAATAAACACGTCCACATATATAACTAATAAATTAGGGTTTTTTAAATCTATATAACGGACCCACGAATGCTTCGCCCACTTGAACTATACGAATATTTATTAAATATATTTATGAAATTATATTCAGTTTTCGATTAGAAAACATAATCATAAATAATGAAAATAAGCCGAAAAAGATAGGCGAGACTCAACAACGTGCGTTGCGTCGTAACCAGTGCGAGGAAAAAATATATTAAATACTTCCTTTCGACTGAGAATCTAACCCGTCACGTTCACAGTTGCACGTTTGTGGCCCAGCGCCACGACTAGCACAAGAAAATATAACGATAAAACTTACTTGAAACACAAAGACGACGACGACGACTCATTCAGTTATTTTTCAATATTATATGTACCTAAATATATATAATATTGTATTATAATATTAATTAAAATATTTTAAAAGATCTCATTATAACCAACACCAAAAAACGACCATTCACATTTACGAAACGTTAGTTTAGTTTAGTTTATACTTTATTCCACACAAATAACAGAAAAAGAATAATACAAATAGTACAGAAAAGAAATAAATAAAAATAAGTATGCAAAGGCGGCCTTATTGCTTCAAGCAATCTCGTACAGGCAACCTTTGATAAAAACAAAGGACTACTAAAAGCTACTACTACTACTAGCTACTTAAATTGTTTAATAAGTGTACTAAAACTATACGATATTAACCCACTTTTAATCATATACTTCAATATTTAATAAATGTTAATATAACATAAAATCTGTTATCTACAGTCCTAAGGCCTTTACCTGCTTTGGACGTGGTCGGTGAAGGCCTATCATCCACTTTATCCGTTTGATTCCCTTCTTTAGTATTATAATTATGACGTTTAGATTTATTTTTTGCTTTGCCTCTGTCCCTCTTAGAGGATATCTCAGTTTCTTGGTCTTTTCCCGATCTAATAAATTCGGCTAAGGAATGATAGTCGCGTGTCGCTATAATGGCGCTAAGTCTTGCGTCTCGCAAATTGTCTGTAAATTGTTTATTTCTTCACTTATTTTACTTAAAATATTTTAAACTACCATATTAATGTAACCTGTACCAGTTTTTTATATTTTTTTACTGATACAAGTTTCTTTTTTCAAAGCTTTCTACAGACACTGAGAGGTTTACGGCAGGATAGAATAATTCATATTTATTGTAGTTTGGACAGGTTGAATGTTCATGCAAAAAGATAGTACAGAGGTAAAGCTAAAGAAAGTCAACTAAAAACATCAATTTCTAAACGAAAATAAAATATTAGTAATTGAGGATTTATATTATAAAAACTGTTTAAATAAATTTTGTTTAAACACTTTTGTTTCATTTAAAAGAAAATAATATAATTTTGTTCCACATTATAGATTATATTTATAAAGCCAATATCAAATAACTTTAAAGTTCTCAGAAAACTCAGTCTCAAAAAACTTGATTGACAGATGAAGCTTCATTGATTGAACGCCAAATAATTTAATATTAATTCACTAAAGTTAACGCCTCAGAGCTGAGAAAAATCGACGGAAGAAATTCAGTGGGATTTCTTATTCATACTTACTTACATATCATAATGTTTAGTTACAATTAACTAAAAGATTTTTGTCAACAATCGTTTACTAAATAAATATAAAGAAAAGATGAATTGGCAGACTTTTAAAATTCCGAATCATTATGCATTTTATTTTAGTTGTAATTTTAAAAATATTTAAATTATAATATATATAAAAATTTTTTATAATACTTTGGTTTTAAAATTATAGCTTGTGTATGTATTAAATAAAAGTATATCTATTAAATAAGATCCTTATGAACCGTGATATTTTTCTGTATAAAACAGTTTTAATAATACTAACAAAAATGTTTTTTAATGAGTAAATTAAATTAAATCAATAACAAATGATAATGAATAAGCAAATATTGATTATAATATGATTTTACTGACAATTATCTATAATGATTATTTTTTTCAATTCATAATTATAAAAAAAATTCGAAAACTGAGCTAAAAAGCAACAAACAAACAGACAGACAAATAATAAAATCTATAAACACATTACCCTTAGTGCTTACATCTTTGTCAGCCCTGGCTCTCTCCGCCAGCAGGGAGACAAAATCCTCAGCGGTGACAGTCTCTCGTTTGTTCATGTGTTTGTTGTGCATTGTGAGGCAGAGCACGCGGTGGGTGGCGTTTAACGCCGCCTGGAATGGCGTTTTTATATAAATTAATAGTAAGGTAGGGAGAACCTAACCTGTTAACATATTTGGACACTCCAATTTCAGCTTGAATTTATGGCATTCCATATTGGCCAAATGACTGTTTCATTTCTCTTCTTCAACCATTGCCTTTAGAGTCCAATGCTGACCTGATGTTCAGTTCAATTAATAACAGCAACAATTAATGTTTCTTTAACAAATTATCTACATTAAAAAAACAAGAGAGAGAGACAAGTTATCCTTGCCATCATTTTTCTACTATATATTTTCTCTATCTCATCACCATCAAAAAACCATGCTTACCACAACAATGGCGTGTCCCGGATTATTAGTACAAGTAGCGACATCCTGCAGGGCTGCTAAAACGCCGGGTAAAATGCACGACATCATATTAACTACTGCCGTCTCTAATGCTGGGTCAGTTATATGACAATATTTATCTGTTAGTTGTGGGTGTGATGCTGTGTGTGCGCAAAGACAATTGATGGCTGATAGCCTGAAATAAATTGAGTTATAGTTAAAATTTGTTTTGTTTTTATTTTCTCATTTCAATAAACATATTAAATGAAAATTGTCTCACTGTCAATGTTATCCAGTTACCCAGATTAACTGTACTTACTGTATGCCTTATAAATAAATAAATAATCACCTTAAATCTCTAAGTTTTTCCAATTTTGCCAAATGCACAGACACAAACACAGCCTGAGCTAACAATGGCACCTGGTTTTCAACCATTTTGATTCTTGTAGGTTGATCTATACTTAGCATTAATACTGTAAGACACTGCATTACACTTAGTTTTAACTCTTCTGGTACATCAGCAACTGTAAATCGAGTTTATATTTTAATGTAAATAGGCACAATTTTTTTAAATACATGATCTAAATTTTCTAGGAATGTATAAAAAAATATATATTTATAGTGAGACTTAAACATATGTTAAAGTACAATTTGTAACAAGTGTACAGATATAAAAAATATAATATGGCTTAGTAACAGTATACTTTATATTTCCTTAAAATATTTCTTTTTAGTTAGTATGTCACTATAAAGAACTATAAAATAAATATATTTTAATTACAAAAAAACAATAGTACCAAAATAATTTATTATTATTTAAAAATATTATATTAAATAAAATAAATTTTAAAAAAATAATAAGTAATGTAAAATATTAATGGAAAGCTTACTCATTCCTGGTTTAGGCTTTTCAAACACTAAACTTAACAACCCCATTTCTATTTTCATACACATTTCAAAACTAGATACTTTAACCCTTTGAAGTACTTCCTTCATTCCATCTATTAATAGCCTCTGGAGTTCATATTTTGTCCTAAAAAAACAATGTTTTAGTCAATTCTATGGCAAAAGTAGTTGTAAATTCGTGATTTTGGTTATCAAAACATCCTTGCATGCATGTTGTTAATAACAAAAACAAAAATATCATTTACTTATACTTTAAATTTCTTGAACAAGACAACAAAAGATCTATTTCCAATAAATTGAACAGAATAAATATTAAACTTCTCCTGGACTTTTGACCTGTAAGACAAGCATTAGGCTCTATCATATAAATGTACATAGCTATTAGTATAGGTAGAAAAATCAATATTGCAATACATACTCTATTTCTTTAGATTGTAGATGTGTTATAAATGGAAAAAGCATATATTGTTGCAGTTCTTGAAGTATTTCCTTTTTTAATTCACAGACAAGTCCTACAAAAGCTGTTATGTGTTCGGGAGACGGGTTGACCATTACCATGTCGCACACTGGCTTTATTCGAGTAAAGGCTTCTTTCAAATGTGCATTCATCTTGATTTAATATTTAAAAGAATATTTTACATAAGAAATAGTAAAAAAACTACCCACTTTAACTCATTGTTTGGGCGTTTAGATATAAGCAAGGAACATATACTAGATGTATGGATGTAAGTAAATTTGACGTAAATATTGGAGTACCGTCCGGGGCACCTGATGTCAATTTGTCATGCTGTCAATGTCAATTTATAAGTCAAAAGTTTAAATCAATAAATATGTTCGTCCAATATTTCGTAGTTTACTCTAAAATTTAATACAAAAATATGATATAAGATTAACAGATATTGTACTAAAATGAACTGCAGTAATTGTTATATCCTTTAAAGACTTTTTTTTTATTTCTGAACAAATAATAATATTACTTGAGAATATAAGGATTACGACTGGCTTAAAATGCATTATTTTAAATGGAAATATTAAAAAAATATACTTATTCATAATTGCCGTACCTTATTACTCAAAAAAATTATGTTTGTAACTTAAATGTAGTATGTACTGCACCGTAAGCAAATTTTAAATTAGGTTGAAATGTTTTTAAAAATGGAACTTTGCTAAATAAAAAAATACTATATCTGTTGTGTAATATTTTAATAATATGTCAAAGTCAGCTGCTTGCTGCAGCATCTGTCTTGAAATGTCACAGTTAAATGTTATAAAGTTAAAAGTGCAAATGTATTATATACTTAAATAATTGTATTGTATGCAAGCAATTATACTAACTTACTAGATTCTATAATTATCAAAATGTTTTCACTAGGAGGACAAAGAGTCTTACATAAGTGTCTCAAAATTTTGAGGTTATCTGTTTTAGATTTTAGCAATTTGCCAGATATTAAGAAATTAAACCTCGTAAGAACTGTTGAAAAGACTATAGAAAATAATACAAGCATTTTTATTGAGAGTCCAATTCATGTAAAAATTCAACCTATAGATGTAAACGATATACAAGCGCACAACAAGCTAACTATGACTTTATACAGTCAAGGGAAGGATAACAACGATTTTCACGTAAAACAAACTTCAAAACGTTTAGAACTGCTAAATAAGGCCACTGCTCCTGATCAGAATGATGTATGCTTAATAAGAGTTCCATACAAAGTGGCAGTTCAAGTTAAAACTACAGATAATGCATCAGTACATTTAGGTAAATTGGAAGCAAATGAATTCGTTGTACAAACTCAAAAAGGGGCAGTAAATATTGGTGATTTAAAAGCAGATAACATTAAAGTTGAAACTGCATCAGGTGACTTACAAACTGAAGGTAGATTACAGGCAAGTAATATTGAATTGAAAACAGGTTTAGGTGGAAATATAAAATGTAATAACATAATGGCAAATTCATTTAATGTGATATCACATGCTGGTCATATATCTGTAAAGTCATGCTATAGTGACAAATCTCACTTTACTACTTTGATGGGCAACATAAAGCTAGACAATTTACACAGATCTGTTAAAATAGATGTAATACAAAAAGGAAACTTGCACATAACTGGGTTTACAGGCAACTTGGAGGCTACATTGAAAAGTGGTGATGTTTATATGCATGTTGCACAATTGACAGAAAAAAGTAGTATATTTATACATGAAAAAGGCAAAGTAGAGCTATTTGTGCATGACATATTAAAAAATTTGCCTGCTACTAATTTAATAGCTGAAAAAATTCATGTTGATGAAAAAATATTTAAAAAAGGCAGATTCATGGATGATTCACTTCCAAAGAGATTTAGATTTGAAAAAGAACCACAAAATGAATTACATATTGTTTGTAAAAATGGATCTATAGACTTGAAAGAGACAGATACACCATTTCATATATAATTATGGTGTTATGTAGAGATTATATCTCTCTTTCTCTCTTCTTTGCTCTTTATAATAAAGGGACAGTATTTACTTTCTTTATCACATTAAATATAGCTATTATTACTTTTATAAAACTCAAATGTAACATGTTGTATACACAGGATACACTAGAAAGACTAAATGTTACTGATTTATATTTGTTTTGTAAACTTTTAAGCAAATAATAGAAAAATAATTAATTTTGTATATATAAATATGATTTGGATAAAATAAGATATTTTACTTATAAAATATGCATTTCTTTTTGAATGTTAATAATGTGTAAGTCCATATACATGCATATACATTAAGTTATACAAAATTTTATTGTTGCATAAAATTTTGCAATGTTATTTATTACGTTATTGAACATATATATAGTAATTAATTTTCTCTGTCATTAAAAAATGTTATATAATTTGTTAAGAAATTTGATATTTTTTTAAATATCAAATTTAAAAATTAATAGCTTTCCCTATTATTGAAAAACATATTATTATCTTTGTGAGTGGGCTTGCAGTGTAAACCTAAAGGCTTATTAAATGAACAATCCCGAATTTTTAAAAAAACTGAGTATGCAAATATTATCTGACGGTTTTTACATTTTTGAACATTGATTTGTAATTACATTGATTATCTTCTGTGTAATATAAAAGTCAATCTTCTCAATCAAGAAATGTACATAGTGAAAAAACAAAAATAGATTTAGGGGGTTTACACTCTAAGCCGATGATATGACTTAGTGATAAATTAATGATAACCAAAATAATTTTTTGTTTATAAAAGTTTATGGTAATAATCATTATGATATGTAGTCATATATACTGAAATATGTACCATTAGAATCTTTCCTAGGCCAAATTGTAATGTTATTCTTAAGGTAAAATAATAATTATTTACATTACAATTAATCAATTGCATTTTAATAATTTAATTGCATTAAATGTTAACATCACACACATGTAAAAAAATGTGCTTATTTATTCTGCACTTGTATTCTTAATTGTAACTATAGAAAAACTTTGTGTATTTCAGTTTCTAGTATAGTCAACTTTGTGATATTAAGTTCCTACCTAGTTTGCTTTCTGGACATAATAAGTCTCTATCCGACCTGGGCGGCATCGCCCGCTTGAACTATACGAATATTTATGAAATTATTTTCAATCGTGTTCATTTAAATATTTTTATTATACAGACTGTATTTCAAATTTTATAAAAATCGGTGCCGATAATTTCTTTTTCCACATACACTATCTTATAGTCCCAATTTAACACAACAGTATTTTTCCTTTGTAAAACTTCTTGTAAATAAGATAATTATTGTGTTTTTGCATGTTCAATTATGTAGATACATATTATAGTAACTGTCTTGTTTAAATATTGGTGATTCAAAAATGTTGTGATTTTTTCATTTAATATTTTCTTCATAAGTTATTCTAGTTAAGATTTCATTTAGAATTGTGCAATTATTATTAAATATAACAAATGTAAAACCCTAGCATTTTATATAAATAAAAGATGATGCTATATTGCAGCATTATTAAGACATTTCATTTTTATGAAAGTAAACATTAAGGTTTATAAGTTTATTGATGTTGTGTGGTTGTTTCTATTAAGTAATGTGAAACCAAATTATATTGATGTTGATGTTATGAATAAACTTATTCTGCATTACAAATATCTAATGTTTTTTTTTTTTCATATCTTTATTGGGGTTGTGGGTTTGATTTCCACTCGAGGAAATGAAATATTTAATATTTTCATTTCTTAGCGCTGGTAACAAGGTAAAGTGCGGCGTTCCACAGTTCCACAAGTCACCACGCTATGCCTCCAGAGGCCTGCCTCCTTTCGGCTGAAAATGGGAAACCTAAGTGTCTTAATGGTAAAGGAGTAACTTAACACTAGGTTCGCAGGTTCCTTCTACTTACCCTGATATGTGCGGTAGAAAGAGAGAGAGGCTAACAGAAAATGTTTATTAACATTGTTATGAGAAATATATATTTAGAACTGATATTTGCATGCATTCATGCATTACTTAATTTTATTAGACAACAAAAATAAATATAAGAAAAAAATTATATATCACTAGTGTTGAAAATATATATTTTTTTCCACACATTTGATTATGGCTTAATATATTTTGTTATAATTATTTCAATTATAATTTTTGAATAAGTAATGTAATTTTTCCCAAATAATGTATTCCTTATAAGTTATGTATATGTTTAACTAGGTAACAGTTTGGGTGCAAAGATGGTTTGAATGTACGCCGCCGATAGAGATAAGAGGGCTGTTTATATGCGGAGGAGAGCTGCGCGTGCGACAGTTTGTCACTTGACGTTAGCGATGCCGGCTTGCGCGTCCGAGTACCGCCTCCTGCGGTCAGCAGAAGTTGCCTTTTCCCCGGGAGTTAAAAGATGTAGCCACCAGGCCCCGACGCTGCCAACACTACGACGAACATTCTCGTCAACCTTCTCTCTTATACCTGAAGAACGAGAAGTGCCTGAGGAGACACCGTCTCTACCGAAGATTATAGAAATGTTCTTGTGGTTTCCGAAACTGCTACTTCAACCGGCGGTTATATTCTTTAAAATTTTGCTACATCCAGCCTGGAGACAAATTTTAGTTGTTTTACCAACACTATGGATTGCAGCATCGTTATTTATATTTTGGAAGTGTGTTCAGTGCCCCATAATTATTTTAAATACGATTATTAATGCTTTATCGAGTAGTGGCAATATTAAACGCACCGTTTTAATCAGTGGAGGAAGTTCTATTCAAGCTTTACATTTGGCCAGAAACTTCCACTCAATCGGTGCAAAAGTTATAGCCTTTGAAATAGAAGGGCAATTTGCCCTTTTGAAGTATTCTGCAGCTGTTACCAAGTTTTATACAGTGCCACGTCCGAACCCAGCCGATCCTCTGGCTTACGCGCGTGCTCTGAAGGAAATTGTGGAGAAAGAATCAGTGGTGTTCTACATACCTGTTAGTTCTTCGACACCTGCGTATTACGACGCCATAGCTAAACCGCATTTGGAAGTGTTGGGTTGTCAATGTTTTGTGCCGTGCGCCCGCGACGTTATCAACTTGGATGATCCTATGGAATTAATTCGTACGTGTCGTATTGCCGGTCTGCCGACACCCATGCATTGGTTCGTTACCAGTGAAGAGGATGTCCGAGCTTGGTATGACAGTGGTGTGTCAAAGGAAGGCCGTTATTTTATAGCGAGCGCTGGACCTCGAGGTGCCCGAGACCGCATGAGATTCGTTATGCCTGATAATAGAGAAAAATTCAGGTTCCCCAGAGAAATAAGTTCAGAAAAACCATGGGTTATTGTAAAAGAACCGAAGGGTGAAAGGATAATAACTTGCACAACTTTGAAAGAATCTCGCGCAGTTAATAACGTTAACTGTCGTGTAGATACTACTAAGAAGGGTCTTGTGCCACAAATAGATGTTGAATCCGATGCGTGGGTGCAAATGTTCGTGACGGCTCTCAAGCCAAGTAAACTCATGACGGGACATGTTTCCTTCAGACTTGTTCGCGAAGAACACATCAAAAATGGAAATAAGACTAGAATGGTAGCGATTGGAGCCCGTGTTGGAGTGTCTCTGCCGTATTTGTGTCAAGGATCAAAGAGGTGTATTCACTCGGTCGGTATGAGAAGGCTGTTGAACTCGGTGCTCGATACACGTGGAGCGCTGTTCGCTTACTGGGACCCGCTTCCGTACTGTGCGTACTACCAAGCCCGGCTTCCCGACGACCGCCACCCGCCACCACCAGAGCCCTGCAAGACTCCACCAAATGTACCTCTTTGAGAGTCTAAGCGGCGGACACGCCTCATAGGCTAAGGTTATTTATTAAGCTCCTGTACCTGATGTGGGCGTGGGTGGAAGCCTCATACTGTCTTCGGAGTCCCGCTCTCTGTTGTCCTCCCGCTGGGATGCGGTAGTACTGCGTACCTCCCGTGGCTGGAGGACAATAATGTTTTGTAACTACTAAGTAGATATATGTGTAAAATGATTTTTTATAATCGTTATAGACTTATTATTAGTTTTCTATTAATATTAACGTCTATTTATATTTTATTCTCATGTATGTATTATTTTAATTTATTTCTCTCATATACTTTGTATTATGTTGTAAAGAGAATATAAAAAAATATAATTTTATTATGATAAATACATACATGAAATTGCCAAGAACTTTTACTATTATTGCCATTATATGTAGTGGCGTATATTTGTAATTTATTATCAATTAAGTTGTAGAGAGTGTCAAGAGTTCATAAGATATGCGCCTAGTTCCGTAAGACTAGTGCCATGTTGAAATGTTGTTCTACAGAGTTGAAGAAAATATACTATTATTATGAAACATACTGCTATTTTATTCTTTTTAAAATTTCGTATCAATTTCATTTTTAAACTCTGATATAGTTTTTTTTTCCTTTTTATATTGACATTATTTATTTTATTTTCCACTACGTAAGCACGTAGCATATACTTTCATGTGTAATCAATTGAGGACAAAAAATAAATGCCGGCCGATAAGTAGGCTATAATAATTAATGAATCTGATAACTATTCAATATACCTAATAATCTATAACAATATATTTTAAAGGCAACAATGTATAAATAACTATAGGAGCGTTAATTTTAAAAAAAACATTTAAACAATTAATTGTAGCAAATAATGAGCTGATTGGTATATCTACATGTTTTTTATCAGTACTCTGTGTCCAGCGTGTAGCAAGAAGGCAGAGGGACGGAGTGTTAAGGCTCTAGTTGGGATGGAACTCTAGTTGGGATGGAACCCACACCTGTCGTGTTACAATCACACCCTAGTGCCGCTACGCCATGACGACCTCGTTGCGCAGCCAATATATTTAAGTTAATAATTTTCTTCAATATCTTCCATTAGTTAATTCTACAACCTCAAATTTAACAAAAAATCTAAATATAGAAGTATTATTTTTCGAACAGCAAACCAGCCACATTGGTGCATCCAACAAGATAAGACCTGGAACATGTTATAATTCCACTGCACTTGCCAGATACGTTATCGTCGTCCGGGTCACCAGACGACCGGCCAAAGAGCGCACCTTTCTCGATCCGGCGGACAAACAGACTGACGACGTATAAATAAAAAAAAGCCTTCTCGTAAATTCTATGTATATATATTTTTAAATATTTAAAAATTTTATGATATTTTAGTCTCTTTTCGATGATGAAAGCTCTTAAAATGTTGAAAGCCCTAATTTTTTTGGCTCGTCACGGAAATTAATCCTAAAAATACTATCATTCTTATTAGGAATACTTGTACGTGTTTTAAATAGTACCTAATAAAGAATTTATTTTGATTTCATTTCAGTCTGAAATATATTTCAAATAAGATGACCTGTTTCCTATTATTAAGATATTTAGTGTTAGCTGGCGGGAAGTAACGCATCACATCGGGAAAAACTATTATACTCAATTTTTTTCTCAAGAAAAAAACCAAAAACTATTGCTTATAATATCTATGTATGTAGATCGTATAGGTCACTCGTAGCGCAGGAGGCATAAGCATTGGGCTGTAAACTCGACAGATTCGATTCCCACTCGAGGAAATAAAATAATGTGTGTTTTTATTTTCCTACCTCTGGTAACATGGTAGCGTTGAGTTTCACCACTCAGTTCGTAATGCCTCTAGAATTATGCTGAAAATAGGGAACGGATACTAGGCTCCCAGGTTCCCTCTGCTTACCCTGGTATGTGCAGAAATACCGTGAAGCTAATAATATTTCTTAAATACAACCAGATATTTCCTAAATACTATAAAAATTATATTTCTTGAGGCATTTTCCATTTCTTAATTCCAAATCAAAATATTCCAATAAATATTTTAAAGCACATTATACATATATTAAGATAAATAAAAAAAGATAGCAAAATAACAATGACAGTACGTGCATCGCCATCATACATAGTAAGTAGGTACTGTCGTGATCGGCGGTCATAAGCCGGGTGCGTGGTGCTGTGGGTGGGTGCTGTACGATAGCGAGTACGAACTGGAACTCCTTATATATATATATATTCTAGTACGTTTGTATGTATGTATGTATGTAAACGCATGCATTTGTTCGCGATTAGCCTGATAGCCATGAGAGTTGTGGAGGACTTACTTTATTAGGATTAAGGGAAGGATTTTAGTCTGTCTCTATGTCACTTCTTTTCTCTATTTTTATTAACAACATCTCTGGAGTCATTACTTCTCCCTTCCATCTGTATGCGGATGATTTGCAACTTTATCGTCACTGTAGCTTAAATGATCTGCCTGCAGCTATTGAAGGTTTAATTAGCGATCTGTCTGCTATACAAACTTGGGCTGATTCTTTCGGTTTATTGATCAATCCAAAAAAATCCCAGGCAATTGTGATAGGTAGTAGCAGACTCAGATCTAAAATCAACTGGTATCTCGTCCCTGCGATTCAATACTCAGGAGTTACAATTCCTTTTTGCGAAAATGTTAGAAATTTAGGGCTTATAATGGATTCTAACCTCACCTGGGCACCCCATATTAATTCAATCAGCAAGCGCATGCATTTCTCTTATCATACTCTTAGGCGTCTCCAATACTTCCTTCCTCACAAAACCAAAATT
>HE668032.1:5133-26816 GCA_000313835.2 Heliconius melpomene melpomene | reverse complement strand
TTCCACTGCACTTGCCAGATACGTTATCGTCGTCCGGGTCACCAGACGACCGGCCAAAGAGCGCACCTTTCTCGATCCGGCGGACAAACAGACTGACGACGTATAAATAAAAAAAGCCTTCTCGTAAATTCTATGTATATATATTTTTAAATATTTAAAAATTTTATGATATTTTAGTCTCTTTTCGATGATGAAAGCTCTTAAAATGTTGAAAGCCCTAATTTTTTTGGCTCGTCATGGAAATTAATCCTAAAAAATTATCATTCTTATTAGGAATACTTGTACGTGTTTTAAATAGTACCTAATAAAGAATTTATTTTGATTTCATTTCAGTCTGAAATATATTTCAAATAAGATGACCTGTTTCCCATTACTAAGATATTGAGTGTTGGCTGGCGGGATGTAACGCATCACACTGGGAAAAACTATTATACTTAAGTTTCATTTTTGTCTCAAGAAAGACAACTATTGCTTATTATATCTATGTATGTAGATCGTATAGGTCACTCGTAGCGCAGGAGGCATAAGCATTGGGCTGTAAACTCGACAGATTCGATTCCCACTCGAGGAAATAAAATAATGTGTGTTTTTATTTTCCTACCTCTGGTAACATGGTAGCGTTGAGTTTCACCACTCAGTTCGTAATTCCTTCAGAATTATGCTGAAAATAGGGAACGGATACTAGGTTCCCAGGTTCCCTCTGCTTACCCTGGTATGTGCAGAAATACCATGAAGCTATAATATTTCTTAAATACAACCAGATATTTCCTAAATAC
Source organism: Heliconius melpomene melpomene (assembly GCA_000313835.2). Lineage (NCBI taxonomy): Eukaryota > Metazoa > Arthropoda > Insecta > Lepidoptera > Nymphalidae > Heliconius > Heliconius melpomene. Next base: position 26,040 of record HE668032.1, on the reverse strand, counting down.
CATGAAAATTATATTTGAGGCATTTTCCATTTCTTAATTCCAAATCAAAATATTCCAATAAATATTTCAAAGCACGTTATGCATATATTAAGATAAATAAAAAAAAGATAGCAAAATAACAATGACAGTACGTGCATCGCCATCATACATAGTAAGTAGGTACTGTCGTGATCGGCGGTCATAAGCCGCGTGCGTGGTGCTGTGGGTGGGTGCTGTACGATAGCGAGTACGAACTGGAACTCCTTATATATATATATTCGAGTACGTTTGTATGTATGTATGTATGTAAACGCATGCATTTGTTTGCGATTAAGGCTGAATTGTGGAGGATTTTAGGAGTTTATTAGGATTAAGGGAAGGATTTTAGTCTGTCAATATGTAGGTCAGTCAGTTTGTGTGTTGTATATAATAGTATACAATATATGTATCATATCTAAAAAGTTATATAAGTAATTACTTAGCTCTATAAATATATATACAAATGTCTAAAATGTTTGTTTGAAAAGTTTTGGTAACTGAAATAGCGATGTTATAAGATTTTTTTAGCTACTTCGTAGTATCCCAAACATCGCAGCCCAGCTTTTGGAGCGAGGAAAATATTAAATATTTCATTTCCTCGAATAGTGATCTAACTCCACACTCGTCACGTTTTACGGTTTCACGCTAGTGCCACTGCGCTACGGCGGCCTCTTATCCAATCCAATGACAGAAGTTTTATAAATATAATATTTTTTTCTCTATATTAATTTACTATTATAGTGATTAGAGAGAATATCACAAAGCTCGGTCGTGCGCTTCAATTTATCAGAACCAATCACTGATGCAGTATAAATAAAAAATAACATACCTATTTTAACCGGGATTCGATATAAGTTATAAAATAATTATATATAAAAAAATATAATTTATAAGAAACAATTTTTTTAACTTAGCTAAGCTTTAACCGGAACTAAAATGTAGGAATGAATCTCGTGAACACGTGTAAATATTATTTAGGTACTATAGATAATTTCAAGATATCTTTAAATCTTTAGGGCTCACGTTTTTCTTTTGTAAAATAATATAATTGTTTATATATTTATTTATGATACGAAGCCATACTGCGTTGTAAGTTATTTTTTATTTCTTAATTTTTACGTACTTTAAAGCATTGTATTACTTGTGTTAGTATCAAAAAGTCCAAAACACAGATTTTGATAAAAAATACATAGCTTTACGATGATTTAATTATCTTTTTTTTTTTTATTTTGGTCTACTTTTTATTAGATATTATTTAATACTGTTACATAAAAGGAAATTATAAATAAAATATTCCCAAAATAATGTTATCAGCTGGCGGCTGGGTAAATTTTTATATCAGTCAGGCGTCTGGTGCGTGTCTGCCAAAGTCTGTATTTGGACTACGTCAAATTGACCTTACTAGAGATGTGATGCAATATTTCCTTTATAGATTTGTTTTACAAAATACTATAAATTAGTCTGGCGTACTTTTTGTTTTTGTTATTAAAAATGAGAAATTTTCTTAGTGAGGTCTGTCGTGGTGCAGCGGTACAAGTGTGTGTGTATGTGTGGGTGTGTGTGTGTAAACGCGAGAGGTCGTGGGTTCGATTTCCACTTGAGGTAATAAAATAATTAATATTTTCCTTTCTTCGCTCTGGTAAAGTAAAGTACGGCGTTGAGTTTCGCCACTTAACACACAATGCTTACAGAATTCGGCGAAAATTGAGGAGCGGAGTGTCTTAACACTAGGCTCTCTTTCCCACAGCGTGAAGCTGAAAAGAAAAAAAATGTTAAGTTATTTTTAGGACGAATCATAGACAGCCTCGACGAAAAATATAACCGAAATACATCATTTAGTATTTAAAATGTAAATTAGAATATTGAACGATAACATAATGTACCTAGATGCTTAATTTTTAATTAAAAACGCATTAACTGCGCATCAAATATCATTTCGATATTGTTTTTATTTGTATTTAATTATATAATTATCTTAGTTTAAAATGTATTTTAAGTAAACGGTCTTAACGATGTTTTGAGTGAATGATATGGCGGTCCACATTGTATGTACTGAATCAAAGGTTTAAAACCAGTAGGTAATTTAATATATAATTAAATTTCTGCGCATTTATAATTCACCGAATTAAAATCATCTATCTATGTTTAATTATCTTATTACAATTTATAATGATGATTTTAAGGAAATATAAATATTGTTATCATAGATATTGTAGTTGTGTCCATCGTCCAAGGCTAGGCAGTGTAGGTCAGACGCTATGTAGACGGAGATTGCTTATCTGTGTTAAAAAAATATTTGAAAATATTTATTTAACAAATTATGTAGGTACGGATAAGGGTATGTCAATAATATAATAGAATATACCAATCGACTGATTGGGATTACAAATTCAAATCCAATAAACAAACATAGCGGATTAGGCAGAGGGAACCTAACGTCAAGACGCTTCGTTACCTATGCATCACCTCATACATTGTGTGTTAAGTGGATTCAATGCTGCCCATGTCTTATCACTTAAAAACAACTAATTCAAAAATGATGAAAATTTGGGAAAAATGAAAATATTAATAAATAATGATTCATTCTTTCTAGTGAGGATCGAACCCGCAACTATTGCGTTACACTCACACCCCTGTGCCCCTACGCCACGAGGGCCGCTTTTATATAGGCATGTATGTATTCTTCTCTACCATTATTTATTATATATTCTTCTCAGAAACGACTCGTATTCTCGCACGGAAAGTTCTTAGGTCAATGCATTGCCTTCGCAGACGTGCAAAGTCCAAGAGCCCAGACGGTACGACCTAAATCTAGAATTACTATTTGTTTACCTTGTACATGTATATGTATTAATTCGATTGTAAAATGAAGGAAAAATGTTGTTATTGTTTTAATATCTCTTTAAACATACGCAAATCTAGGCTAAAGATAATGCCTGACGCACCTTTTCAACGAAAATATTTGTTAGGTATTTCGAAAAACTTATGGAAAAGATGCTACGACGTATCTAACTAATATATTATATCTCCGTCTTTCAAGTTCGCCGAAAACCCAATTAGAGTCATGGTAAAAATAAGATAAGAATAAATTAAGAAAAAAGTGTTTTCCAATTTAAAAGATCCTTCAACTCCATGTAATAGGTGGTGGTATGGTTTGGTGGTGATGGTTTCCTTTCCCTGTTCTCTTATGTAGAAATTATACGAGTATATATATATATATGAGCCATACTGTAAAGACTTATTAAAACATAAATTAACAATATCAACAATATTCTAAATTATGTGAAAGTTCAACCAACAATTATATTGATATATGAGGTAACATTTAAATGGCTGTCCGTTTGTACAGTCGGTGGTCTTCCGTTCGATAACCAATTATTGATGTTCTACAGATGGCCTCAGATGTCTGGGGACTCTCATACATTGAACTCGGCTTATACGTGTAATTATATGTATATAAATATTATCTATATAAAAATGACTATTTCAATAAATAAAAAAAATATAATTTAAATTACTATTTCATAATTCTCAATATTAGGTGTTTTTATTTTGAGGTAAATAACGCAAATTATCGAATATTGTTCTTTGTAGATTTTGATAGTTACCCTACGTAACTAGCAGCATCGTTAAATAAATTCAAACAAAGTAAAAAAAATAAAATATAATATTAAACCGAAATTTAAAATTGCTTATATAATATTAATTTCAAATATAAAATAGTTTAAAGATTTTTTAGTAATTGTAACCTTTTTCTGAAAGAAACATTTCTTTAATACGAATACATTTTTATGAGCAAGTAATATAAATATCGATGTTTTATATAATGCATTTTTTAATTAAAATATTCGTAGTACTAATTAAGAGTGCAATTAAAAGTTTCTACAGTTTGAGATTAAAATATTAAGGTTGTAAACATTTGCCCTGGTAGTACTACGTCGTAGCATCTTCGTAGCATCCTATCTATTTGCCTACAGGCATAGTTAAATCGGATTTGTGGTTCGAAATAGATGAATGTATTTTTAAATATTTCTATTTCTTAGTATATAATTATTTTTTTTTAGGTTGTTTAAAAAAGTTCGTTCTTAGTGTCGTGTCCACTCTGTCTTCCTATTTCAGTTCTTAAATAACGTTGGTCTTATTTCGCTTGTATATTGTATTGTATATGATATCATGATAAAATTAATAATTAGTAATCTTATAACTTTTATTTTATCAGTAATTATTACAAATTCAAAATGAAAAATAATTTTGTTACGTATTATATTAATCCCATATCGAACCTATTCCTATCAAGTTTATAGTCAGAGGCTATTCCACTGGCCAATGACAGTCTCTTCAAAAAAATATTTAAAGAAATTCAAGTGTACACCTGGCTTAGAATATGAGTTAAAACCTAAAATATGTCTTCAATTTAATTATAGTATAGTGTGAACGTATTAAACTTAATAGAAATGGAGCATTTACCTATTTACATACCCTCCTACATGACCTACTTAAAGTGATAATCTATTAAACTTGCACATAGGCTTTGTATGAAATATAAAGAAAAGTAATAAATATTCTTCAAAAGCGAAAAGAAATTAGGTTACTGACTTGCAATTTTAACGTATTGCTGATGTTCAGTTCCATTTTATAGTTCAACATGCACTCATGTGTAGTTCGAATGTAATAAATTTATACTATGTCTAAGAAATTACAATCAATAGTTTCTCCAAGATCTAGAGCACCAATTGACGAAGAAGGCGTCAAATTATGGAATAACTTGAGTGGAGAAAACCAACGTGCAGATTCGGAGACTCAAAATAATGTGGAGCATCAGGAATTACGTGTACCTGAACCTAAAAGAAAAGATAAATCAACAAACACAAGACCAGAAAGTGAATCTAAAGGCAATAAAGCGAAACCAGGCACGAAACCCAAAGATATTGTCCTCAAAAAATGGAGGGAGAGACAGTCGAAAAGTTCATATGAATTGGCAAAGAAGGCCATTATTAATTGTATGAAAGAAAAATTTAGTTCTTGCGATGATATTGATAGAGTTGGTTATAGAAAAGATAGGATTGCGGATGTCGAAGAGACATCAAATTCGAATGTAAATCGCTTTGAAGGTGGACGAAGGAAAAGGAAGGTTATGCTTGAGGGTAGTAGGGTAGATTTTAATGGTGGAAAGATAGATGGTGTGTGTCACGCGAAGTTTCAGGGGCCAGGTGGTGCGCTGGCACAGTGGGAAGTTGATGCTCGCGCTGGTAAGGCGAGCGCGACGGGCGGACTACGCGGGACATCGGGAGAAATGCCGGTAAGTTCTAAGCCATGTCTTGTCGATAAAAGAAACGTTAAATATTTATGAATTGAAGAGTATGTACATTTTTTTACATTTTTAAAGTATATAAATAAGAACTAATTAAGGAAATAAATATATAAGAAAAAATATGAAAAATTAAACGGGGTACGGGACTGGCGCCATTTGGAAATTGTGCTAGTGTAAATACTTAAAGTATGTAATATTGCTAAATAAATTCATATATTATCACTACACTGTCTACCAAGTGAAAGTGATAAGTATAATATATTTTTATTTGAAATATGATGAGTTGTTTAGTAATTAGTTCATGATATAGAAACGATAGCGAAATTAAGTATTTCTTTGATTTAACATTATGATAAAAATGCATTTTTATGATAAAAACTTCCTTTTCATATCATACATGTTTATTTCTAAGTAAATCACAGATAAAAATTTGTTATAATTCTAGATTTTTCTAGAGTAGTATCTTTTTTCCCTTTTCTTTTGAATTTGTAAAACTAACCAATCCACATTTCATACTGTGCCTGAACTTATAAATACAAATCTATACTAATATAATAAAGCGGAAGAGTTTGTTTGTTTGTTTGTTTGAACGCTAAGATCTCTGGATCTACTGGATCGATTTACTTTGTTTTTGTTTTGTATGAAAGCTGCATTCTTCAGAAGTGCTATAGGCTATATAATATTACATTACACATATATACTAATAAATTAAAATACTTTCTAATTTGACATGCAATTTATTCTGCCATGTTAATAACAAACGTCGTCGCTACGCGACCGCGTTCGTTACCGCGTCATTTTGATATTCATCCTTATGAAAATAAATATAATAGTCACTTTTAGCATTTCATCTAGATTGAAATTATATTTCTATAGAAATTATATTCTTATATTTCAAGCAGGCGTAGCCGCGTCCGGGTCCGCTAGTGTATCATAAAACGTTATAAATTGTTTATGTCTCGTGACCGCAAACTTTTTCCTCGCTTGAGGTTATCATAGCGCAGCGGCACAAGCGTGTGACTGCAACGCGACAGTTGAAGGTTCGATTCCTACTCGGTTAAATGAATTAATATTTATGAATATCTTTTTTTTTCAATATTGTGTGTTGAGTTTCGCCACTCAACACACAATGTTGAGGGCATAAATTGGTGATTTTCATTAAATATGACATAAAAATACTCTTTATTCTTAATCCTTATGTTTTCTTAACCTTAGATTTCACATGTTATACAAAAGTGTATGACAACTATAGCAGGCTTAACTTATTATAACGCCATCTATGTTTTCTACTACTGGGTAAAAAAGCTCTGGCAGCATAAGTTAATGAAAACTACACTAGCTTCTAATAAATAGTTGTTACCATACCATAAAATAGCAACACACAATATTTTTTTATCTTTAATTCCCATAGTTTTACGTTAAAGGTTATATATATTTAAAAATATGTTATAGTTCATAGTTTATATGCAATTGCTTAAGTACCTTCATCGTATACGGGCAGCTGTATTTAAATAAAATAGTTTTCTTAATCATTCAATTATTAAATATTTTTCCGTAACTAATTACTTCTAAGGTAGTAAATTAAATCAAGTTTATTGATATTACGTTAAAAGTCACAAAGAGTTGAACCCGTTCTACCAAGATACAGTACGACCGCCAATTAAGCCATACGCACACCCTAGGAATAAAACCTATAATATTTAAACTACGAATAGATTCCTAGAAACAGTTTATAATAGGAAAAAAAAATTAAACTGATAACGAAATTGCCCAATTATGTCAGTTATCACTGACCGTGAATTGCTTACAAATGTAAATAAATATAATATGCGTACGTGACACAGGGACCGTTTGACCCGGATCGCGCCTGACTTAGTTTTGGAAGAGTAAACATCCTAGTACTATTCAAATATGTTATAGTAAATACTAGATTTATACCTATTAGTTAATTATGAGGCCAGTTTGGCACAATCGCGACAGGTTGTCGGTTCGATTTTCACTCGAGGAACGCGGCGGCGATGTTTTCTGGCAGTCAAAACGTAATGCCTCCAAAATTCGGCGGAAAGTGGAAGACGGAACTGTCTTTATTGAAACGGAGTGTCTTATCACTAGGTTCTCAGTTCCTTCTGGCTACCTCGCTATGTGCATTGTGCAGGATACAGTGTGAAGTTGAAAAAAATAACTATAATGGGTATAACAAATAAATGTGTCATTAATTTATTTTTAATATCGCTACGTGAAACGTAGCACGTATGGAAAACACAAAGGAAATAATATAAAAACAATTAAGTGATATACCATAATTAACTTTTTTAAACTTAGTTATAATTTTATTGAAATTTCGTATAAATATGAAATTTCGGTATATACATATGAGTTAAGCTAATTGCTTATTTTTTTAGTAAACATTGGTGTTTTTAGAACATGACCAAATAATGAGTAATTTTTTTTTATTGTATAAATTATTATTCATAGAATAATTAATGGAATTATCATTTTTGTTTTAGTGACTAATTTAGACGTTATATGTGGACTTTATCATTTTCCTTGTAGCGTAGGAAAAAATGAGATTGGTAAAATGTAATGTTTGAATTTTCGAGTTTATCGATCTTTTAATAATCAGCTTCACGCTGTATCCCGCATGAAGCAGGAGCGTCTTACCTAGTGGTAAGACGCTCCGTTCTCCACTCCCTGCCGAATTCTGTAAGCATTGCTTGTTGAGTGGCAGAACTCAACGTCACGCTTTGACTCAATACCAGAACGAAGACATGGAAATATAAACGTAAATAAATATTTCACTTCCTCGAGTGGGCATCGAACCTACAACCGTCACGTTACAGTCACACCCTTGTGCCTCGGCTTCTTCCAGAATTTGGCGGAAAGCGGAAACTTCTGCCTAGCCTGCTACATGCGTGATAAAGCGTGCAGCTAAAAAAATTCCGGATAAACTAAATAGTATCTACGTTATCAACCGTAAAATTAAGGCCAAAGTCTAAAACAAATACACGTGCTTACTGACAACACGCGTGTCACATCGATTGCTTCATCTTTTTGCGAACTGTTCGACTTAGCAGCAGAGGTCCAAGTGGACTTTGTACTGATATTTTCTTATTGATATGCCTATATCTAAATACTTATATTATTCTTATTTATATCACGCAATATTAGTTGTTTCTTTCATAATTTATCTAATATATTATTTACTATATGTGAGCTATTAATATAATGTTATTATGACGAGAGAATATAGAATCAATTGAATCAATATCTATGATTGTATATAAAATTGATGTAGGTACATAATATATGTTTTCTAAAGAACTTAAGTTGTTAATAAAATTAGTTATAAATAAATAATAATTTTAAGATTCAATTCATTAAAAAAACGTTTTAATATACAGGGGTACAAATAATTGGATAAATTTAATTTTATTTATTTATTTATTTATTTATTAAGGACAACTAACAAAACATACACTTAATCAGATATTACAAACATGTCTTAAAACTATTGGCTTAGTGTTGCTTTACTTATAAGCTGCCACGGCATGATTAGGGACAGTTTCATAATATACTAAAATTAATTACTTGCATATACTTACATAACTATTATTAAATATATATATATACACATACATACATACATATAATTTTCTCTTATGTAACAAAAATATATATATACAGGATATATAATAAAACAAACGAAAAATACAATATATAAGAACTAACATACAGATACGTGATCGAGACAGAAGACCCCAGTGTCAAGACGAAGAAGAACGCAGGAATGCAAAAATTCTACTTTTGAACATTTGAAGACTATTTGAGAGGATATCAATGCTAGCGTCAGGTTGTTTTGTCATCCTGTTATACTCGTCAGCTAATCTATTTATTGTAGCATCCAAGCCCAATTTTGTTTTTGAAATTTTGCTGAAAAATAGAGTATAGTTACGTGCACGGGGTAACCTTGAAGGCACATTTATATTTAGTTTCTCAACAAGTCACTTCACGCGTCGGCACGGCTGAAAGCCAAGGAACTTAAGTACAAGCATGTTTGGGTGCGCAGCGGGCGTATATACATGCGTAAAACTGATACTTCCGAATATATATATGTTCGCAATGCAGCAACTCTGGAAAAATTGTATAATGAATAGATATAATAATTATTAATTATTTATTTTAATATAATTATTTTAATATTATGAATAGATATAATAATTATTAATTGTATAATGATTATTAATTATTTTTAAATTTATTAACTGTTTTAAAAAATAATCTAAGAATTCACAACTATTATGGAGGAATCCTTGTTGTAATATTGAATATTTATACTTATTTACAGATTTCTTAAGCGTTGTATGGCGTTAAGTTCCACCTTCAGAGAAAACATAGAGTTAAATATTAAAAAATATATAACTAGGTATATGATACGTTTATCATGTTTGTGTTTAAAAAATGCAATTTTATCTGCTATTTAATGCATATTTTTTATATCGTCGGCTTTAAACATTATCGCAGGTCAGTACTGTAAGCCGATAGCGTCACACGGTCCGCGCGTGAGGTGTTCTTGTTTAAAGTAATTAAACGTTATCAATAAAATTAATTATTATCATATTAAAATTTCCGAATGTTTTTGATAGTCCTTGAATGCATATAAAACGAACTGTATTAATTAAAAAAATGGCAATTCTAATTTATTTTCCATTTTCCTTTATTGGCTTTATTTTCCATTTTCCTTTAAGAATCTGATTTAAAAAAACAATAGAGGCCAGTTAGTCAGTGTGACTGCGACAGGTTGTGGGTTCAATTTCCAATGGAGGAAGTGAAAAGTTTAATATTTTCATTTCTTCGCACTGGAGTCAAGGCATTTTCTCGAGTGGGAATCGAACCCATAACCAGTCGCGTTTACAGTCACCCTTTATGGTCCTTCCCTACGATATTTTTTTAAGATGTTTTTTTTATTAAATTTTTATTTACACGAATACTTTCAAGTTACAAAATTTAATTTTATAATAATAAATATAAATATATAGCGAAAAGCCTCGACCAACACCTTAAGAGGCTATCGCTTAACTGTTGGATCAAGAACCGGATACAGAAGGCAGTGTTACTTGAGACGGCGCGTATTGTGCGGAGGTTCCTCTCTCTGAAGCCCTAGCCACCGATGGCTTGGACCCTTGTCCCGCCCTCGGAAGAGTGGTTTTTTTGTATTTTTAAATGTATTTTTTTATAATAATTTATATTTAAAAATGTAAAATTGATTCACTAATTTAATAAAAGTATATTCTGAATATAAATACCCACAAATATTTATATATAAGAATTCACGATCAGTAGTTACATAATGAACATATAGTAAAACAGATTAGAGACATGCCGTCACCTCGTGGCCCTCGTATAGGATAGGCGAAACGAGCCACGAGGTGACTTACGGAATCTGTAATTACACTAATTATAATTTATACATCTATTATCTTTTAGATTACACTTGTTTACAGTTTTGCCGTGTTAGCGGGTAATGGCGGCGCCTCCTTTTATTTACGGTCGTGCGAGTAAATAACAAGGAAATTGTTTATTGTTTGTGGAATATTACGGAAATTTATGTTAGGGGGTACCATGTTAGGCGTAAAGTATATATATTGTTGTCGATATATTAATTTTTATTTGTTTGACTTATTTGATATTTTTTTAATGTAATTTTCAGTCTTTGCCTCAAATTATATATAAAAATTAAATTCGTAGGCAATTTCGTAGGCAAGTCTTTTTTGACATTTGGCTGTATTCCTTCCATCATCAGCTTTGTATGTGTGAAGATATTTAGCAATGATTGTTTACAATGAAAGACATAGGCCACAAGAGTTTTCTGTGTGTCACAAGATATTTTATACGCAATTCTTAGAGTGGAAAAAAAATTAGATTTCTTAAAGAAATTAATCAACCAAAAACTCTTAACCAAAGGTGCTACGTAACCACCTTTGCTTATACAATTATGAAAACTTGGCAGCATTCACAATAATGAACATTTAGTCATCTTTTAGACTTTAATATCGACTTGATATGAATGAAAACTTCTATTTGAATGCGAGTTCAATTGAAGTCGACATAATCCAAATAGTACTTACAGGTACATTTCTTAACAAGAAATTAGATAATATAAACAAACAAATCCAACTTCGTGCTATCAGACGCCGCTACGATACGAGTAATCGAGTTTTCGATTACCCAATACTTAAAGGATCCAGATCCGTGGTAAGCACCAGTTGGCACAATCGATATACGACTCCAATTTTTTTTTCACGTGAAATTTGCTAAATAAAAAAAAGAATTTGGACTTTATCACGGTGGAGGAACGCATACGTAGAGGGGTTAACGCAGAGTTAGTCGAAGCTCGTCTAGGCAACGACGTGACATAAAACGATATTTATTGTCGGGAAGTTCGCGAGTCAGGAGTTCAGGACATGCGAGAACGACATGAACCGAACCAACGATTTAACGAACAATTCCTATTCATGACAGCTTTATGTTGAGGATTTTGGTTTAAAGTACCAGAAGTAGTATCGAATCCGCTGGCATTTCATTAGAGCTATTATTATCAACTCAAACTTGGCGATTCAAGAATATAACAAGAATTCACTTTCGTTTTACGTTTTGTTATTGTAAACGTTATCTTTGTTATGTTCGAGTAAAAGTAGATGTTGTTTTCTTATAATCGAATGGAGCTTATCGCAGCTTTTGTTTTAAATACATGTGTGTTATAATATAAGTATATTTTTAGAGTAAACTGCTAAAGCTTACTTTCATCCACAATATGTGTCGTCTTACACATATTTTATTTTATAAGAAATTATTTCTTGTAAAATCGTGCTATTATAGATTATTGAGGGTTGTGTTAAAATTATTTTATGTTTCGGACTTTTAATTCATCATATTTATTATACTGTAGTACTTAAGAGTTTGACTCGACTGCTGTCTTAAACTGCTACTCACAGATATACAAGACTAGTGGACCCGGACGCGGCTACGCCTGCTTGAACTATAAGAATATTTATTAAATATTATATAATATATTTATTTTTATAAGGATGAATATCAAATATAAGTTCATTTTGGGTGATGTTTTCTTAAAGCAACAAAGAAACTTTGCAAACCGTTGCTTAGCAACGACGGTTGTTATTAACATGGCAGAATAAATTGCATGTCAAATTAGAAAGTATTTTAATTTATTAGTATATATGTGTAATGTAATATTATATAGCCTATAGCACTTCTGAAGAATGCAGCTTTCATACAAAACAAAAACATAGTAAATCGGACCAGTAGATCCAGAGATCTTAGCGTTCAAACAAACAAACAAACAAACTCTTCCGCTTTATTATATTAGTATAGATTTGTATACGATCAAACGGTTACGGTCGTCGTCAATACAAGAACGACTCTTAATCATTACAGTATTAAAGATGCATTCTTTGTATAATTAATAATTAAGTATGTTAATTAGGAATTATATATTTACCGTGCCCACGGTATATTGTACAAAGGGACTCTAGTGCTAAGACACTTCGTTTTCCATTTTCCGCCGAATTTTTCGAGGCATTGCGTGTTGAGTGGCGGGGCTCAACGCTGGGCTTTTGCCTTCGTGCTAGAGCGATTTTAGTTATATTAGTTATACCATATTATATTAGTTATACCAGATTAGACTAGTCACACCTTCACAAAATATCTAGCTGATAAGATTTTCCAAACAAAATACAATATAAATAAGTAATTGATATAATCAAGGCCCTATGTAGCATTACGATAAATGGCGGTTGTTCTATAAAGATAACGATTAACAATGTATCTACATATTAAAAGAGCTAATATTTTCAGTATTAAATAGTATACAATCAATTAAATATGATGTCAAAAAAAAGAAGAGATCAGTCGTTGTGCAAGGGCACAAGCGTCCTACCGTAAACGCTATAGATTATGGGTTCGATTCTCAGTAGAGTAAATATTTTATGTTTTTATTTCTTTTCTCTAATAGCGAGGCAAAGTTCAGCTACGCCACTCAACAGGCAATACCTCCAGAATCCGGGAGATTCGTATTGGGAATGGAATGTCTTAACGCTAGCTTCTCATTCCCACCCCACTCTGCTACTGCTGGACCGGATTTGAAATAACATTAGATATAACTAACATTTAAAGGTAACAATTATGGTAACATAAGTAAGGCAATTTCTCAAAGCACATCACTTATAACAAATTCTAAGCTCCTTCTTTAACATCTTTCTTTATAGCTATAGCTATATTCGACAACATTAATATCCTACGAAATGTATTCCCCAATTTCTTTTCGCTGACTTCCTCATTTTCATAATTCCGTTTTATCATTTAATCGTAAATGATAAACAGTTTACTGCGACCCAGTTGGCAGTCGTCACGCAACAGGAACAAGTGAACAGTACGAATTTGGGCGAACTAATTCAAAGTTGGTCGGCTGATGCGGAATTTGAACGGTATTAATCTATGCAATTAGATACAATGGCTTTGGTTCTGGAAGGAAGGCGATAACCAAAACAAACTTGTAATGTAAACCTCTTGAAGTTATTTGTTTGTGTTATCTGCATTTGTCTTTTTTTTGGTAGGTTATCGTAGCAAGTTTTAGGTCTATAAATTAAATTCTTCTTTTTATTTTTTTCTCGAACTGCAGTAAAAGTATGTACTGGTATGTACTGGTATCATTAGATTCTTACTAGCGTACTAGGCACATTCTTACTAGATTTAAATAGGTATAGTAGGTACTCTTATAATCTTACTAGCGGACGCGCGCAGCTTCGCTTACGTATTTAGGGGTGAATTCTAATAAACCATGAAACATGTGTTCATTGAAATATTTTTAAGAGTCTAAATTTCAAAGTTTATAAAAATCGGTGGCGATTTAAGAATTTTTCCATACAAACTTTCAACCCCTTATTTGCACCCTTAGGGGAAGAATTCTAGGAGACCATGAAACACGTGTTCAATTAAATACTTTTAAGAGTCTGAATTTCAAATTTTATAAGAATCAGTGCCGATTTAAACTTTTTTCCATACTAACTTTCAACCCCTATTTCGCCCCTTTAGGGTTAAAATTTTCCAAAATCCCTTCTTAGTGGATGTCCAGATTACGAAAGTAAACATCTGTCCAAATTTCATGTTTCTACCATCAGCGGTTACGGCTGTGCGTGCGTCTTACCTCAGTCAGTGAGGACAAGTCCTTTTATATATATAGAAGATTACACAGAATAAAAAACAGTAATAGGAATATGTGATGGTACGGTACATGCTTGAAAAAAGAATAATTAAACTCTCTGTATTATCTCTAAGATGCAATCATTTTCCTGAAAAGAATTTTTAGAAGTTAGTTCACTTCAGCTCTTAGTTTGTGGCGTTCCGAGCGTGACTTTTAAAAAGTCTATAAACATGGTGGTAATTATTTCAACATTTTTTTTTATTTGTAACAAAATATATAACGTATGAAGAAATAAATATTACAATAGTGAAAAAAAATCTAGGATTTGTTGCCGTTAAATATGTAGATACACTGTTTATATGTTATCTTTTAGGATATAACAATATAATCATCGAATAAATGTTAAAATATTTACCATTCACAAAAACATGTTTGTAGTTTAAAATCAATAATACGGATAACAACAGATAATGACTGTCAATGACCGCCAAAAGTTTTGTAACTTTTATCATAATCTTTTATTTTAAAAGTATATCATTATATTTGTATAATTGTATAACAATTAAGGTAATTTCTAGAAAGAAATGTGTGAGCTTATAAGATGGGCGTATCTCCTAACGTTATTATATATAGTTATACTATTATCTCAAGAAAATAGGTCTTTGGTCAACGCAATTCTCTAAAATAAATATGTACCCCATGTACACATTTATTTTTTAAGGATTATTAAAATACAAATTATAAAAAAAAAATACATTACATTACAGATCTAAATCAAATCAAAATAAATCAGCTGTAACCCGCGCACAGCAACGTAGGCAGAAGGAATTTAGTGTTAAGACACTCCGTTCCTCTCATTACAGATCTAGTCCTTATTTATTTTCATTATGTGTACAATATCGTAGATTAGATATTTAAAAGAGGGAAAACAAAATGACGATCGTCTCGCTTTCGGCTGTCACAAGAGCAAGGAAATAAAAATATTAAATATTTGATTTCCTCGAGTGGGAATGGGCCACGACTGGCCTATCTATACTATAATATAATAAAGCGGAAGAGTTTGTTTGTTTGTTTGTTTGTTTGTTTGTTTGTTTGAACGCTAAGATCTCTGGATCTACTGGATCGATTTACTTTGTCTTTGTTTTATATGAAAGCTGCATTCTTCAGAAGTGCTATAGGCTATATAATATTACATTACACATATATACTAATAAATTAAAATACTTTCTAATTTGATATGCGATTTATTCTGCCATGTTAATAACAACCGTCGTCGCTACGCGACCGCGTTCGTTACCGCGTCATTTTGATATTCATGCTTATGAAAATAAATATAATAATCTCTTTTAGCATTTCATCTAGATTGAAATTATATTCTTATATTTCAAGCAGGCGTAGCCGCGTCCGGGTCCGCTAGTATCTATAACAAAACTTTAGTAAATTCTAGACTTTTAAGAAGTACTTATATAGTAGTCATGTGTAAGTAGTAGTTATCATGCGTATCACGATATCGGTCAACGACCCCATACATCGCTTACTCTTTGACGTAAGTAAATATTAAACCTCATCTTGTTTGAATGTCATTTATTATTATAACAAACGAATGTGGATCAAATGGAAAATTAACATTTTTTTATACGCAGTAAAACGTTAGGTGGCCTAATAAAAATTACCTACATACTAATAGATGCATTATTGTACAATTTTGTTTTTGGTTCACGATGTATCCCGCACATAGCAGGGTAGGCAGAGGGAATAAGAGAACCTGTTATTATGACACTTTCGTTCCCCGTTTCGTTCATGTTTAATATTTTGATCTCCTGGCCCTCGCTCGTGGCAAAGGGCGACGTTGAGTCGCTACCCAACACGCAACGAATTCGGCGGAAAATGGGGAACGGATTGTTTGAACACTAGGTTCCTTCTGCCTACCCTGTTGTGAGCGGGATTCAGCGTGCAGCTGATTTTATTTATTTTATATATATTTTTTGATGTTTATATTCTTTCTGATTAGAAATTATAGATTTTTTAACTGAATATATTTATGAAGCAGATGCATCATAAACACTATTTTTTAATTCAGCCGACTTCACATCTTGCGACGGAAGAGAATATTAATATTACCCGAAAATAAAAATACTAATACTGAAGTAACTAATAAATGTATTTATTTAATTAAAATATGACTAACATATTATAGATTTTGCTAATCTTTACCAATATATCAAGGTGTGTGGGAAGTGCACGTGCTATTAAGGGGGGTTCAACCGAGCGTAACGATAAACCAAACAAAAATATGAAACTTTTAGCAGTGCTGCTACCCCTCGCTTACGCATAACACCTAGTAAAATAAGACTACTAGTACATTTTTTTAATACATTATGTAGATATATAATTTAATTTTTTCTAAGAGAATGATTTTAACGTTTTTCAAATTTCATACGTGACATGTTTTTTTTTATATAAGGTTTAACTATGTGTTAATTATAGTGATGACTAACACCTTAATATTGATTAAATAACTAATTGTTGCTATCATAACAATGTCGGGCGTCAGTGATGGTTGCATTGTAATGTTAATGTTACAGTAAACATCCTGAAACGAAAACTTAAATTCAATTCATCTATGTAAGTATACATATGCTTTACTTATTCTTGTGAGTTTATTTTCGACTCATTCTGAAAATAAACAAATGGAGTTAATAGATATATTATTACATCGAAATTAATTGCACTTTAATAGCTTAGGTACTTACAGTGTAAATTTATTAAATAATAATTTCGTAAAGTATGTTAATTGATATTTTTTTTTATAAAAATTTACCATTTGTTTAAAAATATACCTAAATGCTAATAGTCATTAAAGTAAGATATTTTTATTGCTCTATTAATTATTCTTTTTCCAACATCTTTGTACTTTGTTTGGACGCTGCTATGATTGCGTTGCTAGGATACCGAAGAAATTTTATATCTATGAAGTTGTACTATTGTTCAATTAATTATAAGTGGAAATACTTTATAAGCCGTAACACGATTAAAACTAGGAACTTTTATATTAAATTACCTAATTGATAAACAATAAAAATGTTGAAAATGTTCTTAATAAACTAAATAGATTTTAAGTATAAAAAATCATAATAGGTAAGTACCTACCTATCTCCCTTTTCTGATTATTTTATTAAATCATTAATAAATAAATTATTTATTTATCTACGCATGTTATGATGTTATTAATAGTAAGGGTTCGTTCAACCCCGTATTGCAATTAGTGCAATGTGGGCGGTAATTAGATCTATACCGATATCTAGACTGCCCTACCACCATGATACCACCCTACGGAAATGTACTCCGTTAGTTTGTGGTTTTAGCTCGGCACATTTTCATCGTTTTCTTGCAAAAAACAATTAAAACCTCTATTTGACGTGATTTCCTTTTGAATTCTTGATTTTATTGTGCCACAGATTTATCTAGAGATAAAACAGTATTTAAACTTTCAGTTTTGCTATGCTTTCGGAGCTTAAATACTATCGCCATTGTTACTTCGAAGTTAAACATAAAAGGAAAATAAAAAAGAAAGTTAGATTTGAGGTAATTTAAAAGTTTTGATTTTCAATGAAGGAAATTTGTACTTTGTGTTATTTAATTTCAGTTGCCAGCAAGGGAAGGATTGACTACACCGAGGAGCGCTCGTGCTCCTATCGGTAGGAGGACTACGCTGCCTCATCAACGTTTGAAAAAGGAAACGAAAGAGGTTATAGAAAGAATTCCTTGTGATTTTTTTATTTATAATAATGGCATGCTGCGTTTCTGAGTAATTTAAAATGTAGTCTCATTATTTATATTATAAAAGAGAACTTTATATTCTTATAGAAATCTCCGGAGAGTCCACCAGAGATGGATTCTCCAGTTGGAAGTGTCAGCAGTGATTTGAGACGGCAAAATGAAGAGCTACGGGCTCGACTTGCTGGTGAGAGCGCTGATCACAAGCGTCGACTAGATGCTTACCGCCGAGCTCAACAAGGACAGGCAGCTTTAGTATCACGGCTTCAAGCTAAGGTGATTTTTTTGTTTATAATTATGTCGAGAACTTACTAATTAGAATTTGTCACCACAAATTCTCGTTGAGTTCTTTTATCGCATCGCATATCGCAAGTCATTTATTTAATTCTTTTTTTAAATTCAAGCGTTATCCTTGGCGGAGTAGCCAAAGAGAATGGAGTCTTAAATGCCACGGTATCTTCATACCGCTTTTGCCTTGCTCACTGTCATTAGTGCTTATATGACCTAACAAGATCCACTAAGGACTCCCCTTAAAGTTAAAAAGGAGGTTTTTTTTGGTCCATTTCTGACAATGATATCTATGACAAAATCACATAATTCTTAACCCTTTATTAGGTATGTATGCAACAAATAAACAAATAATATCACGCCAACCGATTCCGATGATTCTTTTTTTATTTGAAAGGATACACTTCAAGGATATTTCGGTGAATGTTTGGTTAAGTTCTGCTTATGGGATCCGGTCGAAATTGACGTATGTAATGTAGCAAAAAATAAAAGACATTTGACAGTCTAAAAAGTTTAGTACGAGTATTTATATTGAACATGATGGGAGCTGTCAACTTGTCACTGTCAATTTTGACGTTATGTCAATTCAATTGTCATATTTCCATTATTTCGCCTAAATTTGAAATTCACCGAATGAATTTATACACCGAAATTGGTAAATATTTTGCAACCAGTGTATTTCTTATTTTACTGTTAAATAATTCACTTAAACCATTATGATATTAATTTGAATCTTACACTAATTAGTGGTATTCTCTAATAAAATATATTTTGAAGATATCTCATGTTATTGATACGTTAGGTACTGCAATACAAACAACGATGTGCCGAGCTAGAGAACCAAATGCAAGAAACTACGCCCCGAAGCGAGGCTGGGTACAGACACCCGGTGAGCAAGACCATTGCGTTGCCTGCTCCTGTATCCACACCGTCCACATCCGATACACGCAGGGATGAACGCATTGGGGACCTAGAAACTGCTTTACGCAGACTTGATGAGGAAAAGCGCAAGTAAGAAGCTTCGATTCGATATTATAGCTTCTTTAAATATAATGAGTAATTAATTTTTTTATTTAATATAATGAGTAATTAAAGAAATTTTGTTACTCTATCAATTGATAAAGAGTATTTAATTTTTAATAGTTTTCTAATATGAGGAAAGCTCGAAACAAATGCTGAAATAAATATTTTTTCAATCTTAGAAATTCAAGGTATAAAGTATTATAATAATGAATAAAAACAATTTAATAGATGTGAAAAGCTTGTATCTCAAAACAACCTGCTAAGGGACCAACTAGAAGAGTCTCACCAGCTCAATGAGGCTCTCACTAATGATCTACAGAAGCTGACAAATGATTGGGAGACATTGAGAGATGAAATGGCCATTAAAGAAGATGAGTGGAAGGATGAAGAACAGGTAAATATATTAGAGGTTATAAAATATATTCTTAAAATTAACAAAACAAAACAATTTGAGAAAGAAACTTATTTTAGATAGATAGATAGATAAAACTCTTTATTGCATACATAAACAAACACATAACTAAATAGTAAGACAGAAGACATAGAGTAGCATGCAAGGGCGACCTTATCACTATTAGTGATCTCTTACAGGTAACCTTAACTAACATAAACTTACGATAGAGCAGGATATAACGGTAGTGCATAAGTAATAAAGAGCGATATGAATACAAATAAATAACATAATAATTTTTGATATATTATACATATACGATACTTATATTATATATACAAATTATAATATATACAAAAGGGTACATATAATAATTATACATGTTAGATAATTAATGAAATACATATTTTATATATATACACACAATATACATATAGATAATAAATACACACATATATACATACACTATAAAGTTTTTTGTTGTGCCAAATAATAACGCTTTAGGGATTTTTTAAATATACTAATTGATTCTGAATGTCGGATATATCGTGGTAGATCATTCCACAAGATAACACTTTTAACAGTGAAAGATTCCATATAACCTACACTGTTGCAGGTAGGTATCTTTAATTTGTTGTCACTTTTGGAGCGAAGATTGAGCTGAAGCGTGGAATCGGTGCCACAGAAAGTGAAGCGCTCTTTAAGGTAACGGGGAGTGTTGGGATGGAAAAGGATAGAATAAAGTGTGCATAGGACGTGGAGAGATCGACGATGCCGGACTGTTAGCCATTGAAGCTTATCACGAAAAGCTGATATATGATCGAATTTTTTCAACCCAAATATATATCTGATGCAGAGATTTTGTAGACGCTCAAGCTTATC